>CM026219.1:2171882-2244382 GCA_014839995.1 Xenentodon cancila | reverse complement strand
GCAGTCCGAGGGTTTCTGCTTATTGCACCACCTCTTTCTCCAGAAGGGTGGCTTTGATCTCTGCATACATTTGAATTCCAAAGAGGTGAAAACTACCAAGGGGTGATAAAGCTCATTCATTCACAAATGCAACACTCTTGGAGCAAATTGTGTTTCATTTGCTAGATATTTCAAACACCTGAAGTCAGACTTCACAGTGATGACTTACTTGCCACCAGCAGACGTAATTTAGAGCAGACTTGAACTATAAAGATACACAAGTCTTGTGAGAAGCTTGTTAGGGCACGTCTCTCTGATTAATGAGGCTGTAATAACTAGACACCTTCTGTAATCACAGAGGGGGGATGCGAGAAGATGGATTGTTCTGAATCAGAGATTAGATGATCATGTTATTAATGCTTGATAAGATGTTTGATCCGAGAGATTTGGCCAAACACTGCGTCTGTAGTTTTCCATTTTGACCAGCAGATGGCATCAGCAGTTAGTGAAGTGTGCTGGAGTGCAGGGCGACAACCCTACTACCGCCTGGACTGTTGCTCACTGCCCGCAGGAAGAAAAATGGAATGCCGTTCCCACATTTTGACCAGGGACATTCGGTTTCAGATTTCTAATGAAATGAATTTAAAAAAAGAATGAACTGAAATCATGGAATGAATGCGCTATTGGGTGCTTCTGTCTGATGCGGTTCAGTCTCTGCTCCATCGGTACCCCTCCAGTTCTCTCACATGTGCTCTCGCGTCAAAGCGTCTTTGGCCAGGAAACACAGCAGTTTATGAAGGGCGGCCAGAGATACTAGAGGTCATTAATAAAGAAGCCAAGGAGCATGATAAAAGTTGTCTGGGGATCAATAGAAACATCAGACGTAGGAAGAGGAAGATTAGATATTGACTTATGTAATGAGGTGAGGTGAGAAGAAACTCCACTTAGCTAACAGGTGTTTCCAAGTAGCGCTCCAAACGGAGAAGCGTTCCAGGTTCATGCCAAACAATATCGTGACCTTAACTCGCTTAAGACCTCATTCAGAACTGTTGTGAATAAAAGACATTTTCAAATCATCTTCATCTAAAGAGGGTCATGATCCGAATGGGCATTAATCAACTTAATATGTGGTAAACTGCATGAAAGATGTTCATCGTAAAAGAATCTTTGTGATATGTTTTGACATATCGCCAAATTGACGGTCCTGCATCGTAGCATGTGGTGGTTCAACGGCGGTCATCTCAAAGGTCTGGTGACTTTAGACTGCCTGACAGAATATTCTTAAAGTAACCCACAGCTTACCCACATTTAAGCACAGTAAATGACAGTGAGAGATGTAATGATCTATAAGCTTATAGAAATCGTGTGTAGCGTCTTCAGCAGTCCGAACCTCCTCAGGTTAACTTGTACAAACCCTTCTAGAGATTTCAGAGCATTTGCGACACACTGCTGTTTTTCAACACAGGTTCCTCCACTCCACGGAGCAGGGTGTCCGTGGGAGAGAAAGAAGACACACTTTCAGTCTGTTGACTGAGTGAAGCTCTTTGTTTTGGAGGGTATGGACGTACTGGGGTCTTTGATGGGGACACGCTTCCCAGTGGGATCGGGGACGTCACGTGGGCAGGAGTCATTACTCGAACTATACTCTGTGACGTGTAAATATGATTTAGGTGATATGATTCAGAATAACTTCAACAGACAGAATATTACCGTGCACGTGAACATAGTGTAACTGCGGCTTTGTTGTCGTGCACAGACACAAACCCCTTAAAGTGCAAAATTCATGAAGCTGCCATTATTCATCATGTTCATGAAATCTGAACGTAATTATCGTCACTTTTGCCTCTGGGTTCCTTCTCAGTGAAACACAAGTTTATGTTTTTAAATCTTTATCCTTATTTATGTTTTATCTCTGTCATCTTTTATTTGGCATCATAATACCATGCAGCTGTAGCACCTAAATTCCCCGTGAAGGATGCATTAAGTCTCCTCATATCTTATATTATCTGATTAGTTTGTTTTGTTTGTGTGTGTGTGTGTGTGTGTGTGTGTGTGTGTGTGTGTGTGTGTGTGTGTGTGTGTGTGTGTGTGTGTGTGTGTGTGTGTGTGTGTGTGTGTGTGTGTGTGTGGGAGGGGCGGGGGGGGCCTCAAAGCCAGAATGTCATTTTTTTTGGTACCGTCCCGTAACTTTGTCGTTTTAAAAGGTCGATAAAAATCAAAAATGAAAAAAATTCTAGATAAACTCTTATTAAATTTGATACTGAAGACAACCCATACCTGGTTCAGAACCACCGCTCATAACGACTCATTTAAATCAAACAGACATCCGTGGACTCGTATTAGGAGCTGGTTTAATCTACAACACTTCATCATGTTTCCGAGTTTTGTTTGTAGCGTTGTGTTTTGTAGACCGCGATTACGGTACATAGTCGGAGGAAATCCTCAACCTGCAATTTTTTTAATTCTTCAGTTTGTCAGGAAAAAAACATCTAAATAAGTAAATCTGGTTCGACTGGAACCTTTAAATGCTGATAAATGGAAAATGAAACGATTCCCACAAGATGTGTTCAGTTTTGGTTGTTGTCTGCCGATCGGTTGCTTTTATCTTACTTTTACTTTGAATAAAGAAAACTGAAATGTTGTTTAAGGTTAACACAGATTAGGCTTAACTAAGTGTTTCACAAAGGAGGTAATAAATAAATGGTTTCTGAACGTTTGCAGTCCCATGTTGGCGTTAAAAGCTCAAACTTTATCACCTCTGAGAGTCTGAGAAGAACACAGTCCATCTTCAAACCAACAATGCTTTCTTCTAGTCTGAAGAAGTCTTTTGAAACAGATTTACTGTGTTAGATAATTACCACGATACAGTGAAAAAGTGTCATATGTAGATAAATAGTGGTCTGGATAAATTGGGATGGTTACATCTGCATTATTCAGCTGTCATATAACTAATTACAGCTTGTTTCACAGCAACAACATCACTGACTAGATGGGTTTTCTGTCCTTTAAGTATTGTTGCATTTAGATCACTTTCCAGCTAAATGTCATTTTAGTCCATTTGGTTCCTCATTTAACACAGAAAAACAACTTAGTAACCATTTGTGTGAGAAACAGTAAGGAGAGAATAAAATGTCTAATGGAGAGATTGGAAGAGCTCCAGTTCTCGAGAATCCTGGGAAGTTAAAGACAAGGATGTCAGAGGTTTGACTGCTGACTTTGGGTGATTTCACCAACCTTTTGGCTCAGTTATTTTTTTCTCTGAAAATATCATTTCTGCATCCAAATGGACTGAAATGTTGCACAATTCCCCACTAACTGACTTTTTGAATCACTTTTACACTTCAAGTAATCTTCACCCATCAGTGCAAAGGCTGCAAGCCACGGAAAGCAGGAACCAACCTTCCAACTGGCGCCCAGCTCTTCTACCGAAACCTCAGCTCAGCAAAGCTTGACGTGAAATCCTTCAGTGCAACTGTGGGATCACACGGGAGCATCGCAGGAACTCCAAACAGCTCATGCTTTGATTGGCTAGCACATGAACCAAACCTGAAAAGTTAAAAATGCCTTTGGAGGCAACTCTGGAGGATGTTTGTGTCATCCCATTCAAGGAGAATGGACAGCAACGCTGAGGACGCTTCCAGCACATACATGGGAGCGATGGGTTACTGTGGTCGACAGCTCATCCCAGGTCAGTGGAAATAACCCAAATCCCAGAACAGTCCGGTCCAGCATCGTCACTAACTATTTGGTAGCTGAGGGAATGCCGTGCCTGGGAGGAACGTGAGTTTGCTGATGAAAGTATCATAAAGGTTGACTTATGGGGGGTGTTACAATAATAATGACTCATTAATCAGACACAGAAATGTAAAAGGTCCAAACTACCAAATTAGCTGTTTGTAGACAGGAATTGTTATTTGGGATTTCAGCTGGTGACCTTCTGCCACTGCAGCCCACTTTTGTCTGACCGGTGTTTCTTCCTTCTTTTTTCTCTTAAAGTCTACAATGAGGATGCAGCATCGCCGCTTATGCGCTCATGTGATCCAGTGCATCCAGTCCAAACACGTGCACACGAGCAATGTTAGCGCGTGTGAGAGGTGGTTGATGGAAATGGGATATGTGCACGCGGCTCTGCACGTCACTTGATCTCGAACATCCCAGCAGATAGATGAAGCTAAAGCGATTAAACCCATGGGGTTGGGGTTGGGAGGGGTTGCGTCACTGGAAGGGGGCTGGCCTGGATATGTGAATGGATTAAGAAGAGAACAGCATGAATGACTACATGAGTGACAGAACAATGAATGAAGACCACAGAACGGATGCCTGCCTATAAAACTGCCTCTGATCAAACTGATGCGAGGACATTTTAGGCAGAAAGAAACATGTTCTTCATGAGTTAAAGCAGTTTTCTATGTCATGCTCAAGAGTTAGTACTCAAGCGTTTTCCATCAGCACATTGTTCACACAAGGATGTATTTACGTCGCTTTAAGACCTAGAAAGGTAGACGATTTTTTTTATTTGAATTGAACAATGGTTTGGGCCACTAAAAGCATAAACATAAAGCCAGAGGCAGTCGTGTTCAAGCAAAGTCATGCTAGATTACTGGAGTCTGACTTTCCTAAACTTAAATAGATGAAATCCTGGTTCTTCCAAACCTCTGTACAGGACGAGTCTCCTTCAAAAGAGTCAAATCTGTGCTTGGTTCTAAATACTGACTTTTTCAAGTAAATTCATTTTGTTCTGAAAATTATATTATTTATTTTAGTGTACATTGAATATTTTCTTGAGGTTGATCGATATGTTCTTTTTAATGTTATTGTTCATTATTAAAAAATGGCCAATAAGAGCTCTACTCTAAATATTACCTTATCACAGCAGTTTATTTCTATCTTCAAAAGGATACTGAAAAATAAGCTTTGATTAAAATGTACACTTTATTAAAACACCAAGATGAGGGGATGTCTAAGATTTTTGCACAGTACTACATAGACTTAACTCTTAAAAGGAGGCAGATACATTGGGATCCCACAGGCAACTGTGGGCAACTAAAAAGGAACTGCAAAAAAGATTCAGCCACAGCCAAGTACCTACACAGAGTAAGGCAGACCCTGAAGAGCCAGGTGAATGCGAAGACAAAAGTCCAAGCCATCAAAATGAAGCTCTGGCTGCAGGAGGGGATGGAAGTCACAGAAGCCAACGCCTCCCAACGCATGGGGGGGTCTCACTTCAAGTCCAGCACCATGTGACTGTTTACTTAGCACAAGGAGGGAGGCTGGGGATCAGTGAGTGTCACAGCCGACATCCAGGATGAGACGACAAGCATCCAGACAAACACCTGGAAGATGGCCCTCTTCAGTGGACTGCTAAGTGAATGTCAAAGGAAGCAGAAACTAAAGAGGAAGAAAGAGGAGCAACCGCCATGGTAGGATAAGCACTTGAACGATAGCTACCACTGTCAGATTTAAGTAATGACTGATATAGAGGCGTCATACCCGCGGCTAGAAAAGGGTGGGCTGAAAGACGACACAGAAACAGAAATCAGGGCAGCACAAGACCAGTCCAAGTCTGTAGACCCAGATCTACAGAGTTGTTCAAACATGCAGGGTTCTTATGCATTTACGTCATGTGTGCGTTTTCTATGAGTAGTGTGAGGAGATGAGATGAGATGAGATGAGATGAGATGAGATGAGATGAGATGAGATGAGATGAGATGAGATGAGATGAGATGAGATGAGATGAGATGAGATGAGATGATTATCCAGTCACCCATCAGTCCATCCTGAAGGGGGCCTCTGCAGGATTCCTGCTTCGTTAATCATTAGCTCTGCATATCAACAGTTTGATTTGTTTTCTGTGTCTCTCAGACAAGCTGGCAGCTCGTCCAAGAAGTTCCTTGTGACTTTGACTTATGTTGTGAACCAGTCCCATAGGAATAAACGGAACTGAATTTTTTGGATGTAAAGTTTCTAATCAATTATCTTCATGCATCTGTCAATCTATTTCCAATATTTGCTCCATCCCCTTCAGGGTCACCAGGAGGGGGTGGAGCCTATGGCAGGTGTTACCAGTTGAGAGGCCCATCATCATTTATAGCAGCAACCATGTTGGAATCACTGATCACATGTGGGAGAATTGACATAAACGTGACTTTGACTTGACTTTGATCAGGCGTTTGTTCATATGATTGAACTGTGAAAGGAAGAGTGTTGCTCATAATCATCTTTAAATGTTTAAATACAGCAGCTTAAATTCTATGCTTGTAAGGTTTTGGTTACAAATAACTGCATGAAACTTATTTGATGTCCTGTGTCTCAGGCCAAAAAAAAAAAAAAGTCATAATTTAATTGTGAAATTTAAAAGTAGCAAAGCTCGGTGAGTAGCAGGACTTTGCCACAAAGGAATATCGGCATTACAAAGACAGAAACGGAGTACTGCAACTCCAAAGACGCCGAAGGCTCCAGCTTGACTCACTGTCAACTGTTACTGAAGCCCAGTAAATAGTTGTAGTGTTCTTTTTTTAAGGATTAAAATTACTGTGATGTGGTCATGTAAAAATAGATAAAACATCTAAATGTTACAGAGAAAAAAGACCTGCAGGTCAGGTGTTATTGAAGCCCCAAATGGTAATGGTCACTGTGATTTAAATAACAATAGATATAACACCTTACAGCCATCATTACTTTAATTATGATCAGACAATAGAGAACTAAGAACAACTAATAGTTTTTCAATAAACACTACACATTCAATATTATAAAATGTCTCTGCAGATGCAACAATGTACAACGAGAAAGATTTTAAGTGTTTGCTGTTATTTAAAGAGCTAATTGTGATATTTTAGGAATGTATATGTGTGTAAAAATGGAGATCCGTAAGCAGTGAAAAGAAACCAGTGAGTAAGGGTTGTGTATGTGTGCACGCGCGCGTGTGTCCAGTGGGGTTGTGAGGGTCAGAATATGGATTGATAGAAAGAAATAGTCGCCAAAAACAGCCACCAACTACCCCTTACCCCAACCCCCTCCCACCAGCCTGGGGTTTGAATTAATGTGTTTCTATTTTTGGCTCTCCCGTGTTTCCAGGGGAAACCTAATGACGCAATGACGTCAATGCAGGTCACCAGCAAAAAGCAGACTGGAGGAATTGAGTGGCTTCCATTAGAGGTTTTGCAGCATTTTTCAGGGAGGAGGGGAGGAGGACAATATGGATTAAGATTAAGAAATTGCACAGAAATATAAATAAATACAGACCAAAATGAATGGGATGCAAACGCGACTGACGTCTGGGAAGAGAAGTGATGGAGGGAGGGTGGAGGTGGAGGGTGGCGGTGGTGGTTGGGGGGAACCTAGCGCTGCATATCAATGGGTGCCGTTCAAATTCCCAGGGATTATTGGAGGGAAAAAGGGGGGAAAGAGAAAAATGATGCCGCGTCCTCGGATCGGTGCTGGCTGGGTGAGCCCATTCTCTTTTTATTATAATGTCTTTGCTTATTGTTGGAAGTGAGTGACACAACAAGCTGCCGATCTGTTTTCGTGGTTATAGACAGTGTTGCCGTGTACAGAGAGATTTAGCTCCGAGTTTGGACGGCGGAGCTTTTGAGTAGCCAGTGCTTTTTACTCTGATGTCTGACGATAGGGAGGAAAAAATACAATCCACTAAAAAGTGCTTTCGCGTTGACTTCGAGCGAGTTGATTGCAAGTCTTTCTGATAAACCGCAGCCGAGGACGTGCTCCGTCTCCAGCCTGCTATTCCGATGCAAGTCCAAATCTGAATCCATCCCTGAATTCTAACTATATTCACCACTGCGAGACGGCGCATTTTGCTATTTTAAAGACTGTGATATTTGTTACAGTGGGGGACATTAAAGCAATATCAGTGCAACACTTGCCTGCACTACGGTCTGATTGTAATGTCATTCATCTGAACGCATGGCAACATTTCGGTGATAAAATGTAAACGTTTGAGACGACGTTCATTTGGAAAAAGCTTTGTTTAGAAACGGAGCTTTGCTGATCATCGTTTGCCAAGAGGCTACTTTTCATAGATGGTGTGTGTGTGCTCGCGCGCGCGTGTATGTGTGAGGGAGAGAAAGAAAAAGAGGGAGCAAGAGCGAAGCGGGGGGGCGGGGGGGCTACAAGAATTAACGCTACTTCTTCTTTTAGCATCGAATATTTAAAATTACAATTTGTGCACGCGCGCAACACGCATTGCCCACTTTACAGATTTCAGTGCATTATGGCAACAAGTGCCAATCCATGCGCGATCAGTTCAACCATTAAAAGCGTCTAAAAGACCGATTTAGAATGGATGATATAGATATTTTTTCTTTTCATTTGATCTGACGTTATATTCTATTTTTGTATTTTTGTCCTTCTGCCATGCTTAATTTTACATCACTTTTTCTTTCTTTTCTTTTTCTTATTCTTTTTTTTTTCTACAAATTGGGCTCCAGTGCAGGGCGTTCACCATGCAGTGAAAGCTGGTTTCAGCACCATGGACAGCTCACAAATTTTTCCTCCCCTTCAGGACCTTGGAGAGCGCTCTCCTTACAGCTATCATCTGATTATTGTTTCACTCTAAAAAGAGGGAGAACATATCCTTTCACCTCGATTAGACCCGGAGTTTCAATTGGTTAAATTGCAGTGCCTCTAAAACAGTGAGATAATTGGAGCCCGTTTGAGTCACAACAGACACAAAGGAAAAACAGAAAAACAAAATCTTTTATCAGTTCCAATATGTAACAGGGATACTTCAATATAGAACAGTGTAGGACATGTAAAAGAAGAATAGGAATTTGTGACACTTTTCCCCCTCATTTATGACGCAGGTTGTGAGGTAAGTGTGGCAGCTATATAAGTGTGCAGATGGTCCAGTTATCTGGTTCCTATCTGTCCTTGGGTTTAGGAAACATGTACATATATAGATGAAAAGGCCCCAACATTCAGATCTGGTCCTAAGCTTTGTGCGCCTCCTCAGCACACGCTGCAAAGACCTTTTACATAAATACCCTTTTCAAACCCATCCAAATGAACTTTACTGAAGCATGAAATTCCACAATGTAGGTGAATGAATTTACACTCTTCGTGGAGGATTTTTTTCTTCCTATTTTATGGAATTTTCAGAAAAAAATGGCTCTCACGGGCTCAGATGAATTCAGGCGCATCATTTTATGGCAAAAGCCATAAAATGTGGCACATAAGAGTAAGAGGTCAACCACAGGAGTTACAGTTTTAAATTGATAATGAAATAATTTGCATATTACATAATATCTTCTGAAGTGCTTGAGAACAAAGTGTGTAAAGATTCCTTTTCATGATATGTATTTAATAAGCCCCAATAATATATAACTATTTAGTCTATCCCTCAAAACAGAACAAAATTAGGCTGTTTATAAACAATTTTGCGAGGGTTCATTTAAAAATAATATCAGATGATTGTCATAAATGTTTTGGATTTGAGAGACACTTCTAAAATAACTTAAAAGAGCAGTGTGTAAATTCTATGAAAAGCACATGTATCCTCAAAGGTACATGATGTTGTGTGGTGTAAGTTTCTTTTTTTTAATATATGGAGTATTTACTTTGCCACTGTGTGCAGTATAGGTGTTTCTTTTTTATTGTATTTTAAAAACTATTTAATTATTTCATGTACTTATTTGTTTGACTATTTGATTTATTCTTAAAGGCAGCCACAAGACAAATTTCCCCAAAGGGACAATAAAGCGCAT
Source organism: Xenentodon cancila (assembly GCA_014839995.1). NCBI lineage: Eukaryota > Metazoa > Chordata > Actinopteri > Beloniformes > Belonidae > Xenentodon > Xenentodon cancila. The sequence continues at coordinate 2,234,681 of CM026219.1, read as the reverse complement.
CACATTGCAACATATTGTATTGTATCATATCATATTGTATCTGTCAGGTGTGCAGGAGTAGAGCCCAACATAACAGTACTGACGGGGATGGGATGGGATGGGATGGGATGGGATGGGATGGGATGGGATGGGATGGGATGGGATGGGATGGGATGGGATGGGATGGGATGGGATGGTGCTGCATTGTATTGTTGAATATCCTATTGCTTTGTATCTTACCACATTGTATTGTATCATATTGTATGTAATAGTATCTTTCCTAAAAAATATCAAATATTTAAGTTTAGTCTTTTAAATCATGGAAACTTTCCTAATAATAACAGAATACTATCAGAAAATGTTTTAAAACACGAATTTTAGTCATTTGTGATAATAATAATAAATGTTTGCTACCATTTAACATAAGATTATCCTAATAAAGGGTTTATATACAGCTTTTAATTAGGTTGAAAATTAGCCTTTATAAAATACTAACAACTTATAAAATATTAACAACTTAACAACTCACTATTTTAAAAGGGGGGAGGGGGTGCAATTAAATGTGATAGTGGCCCTTTGCTCGCCAAATACTGATCCCACCCATCCCCCACTCATGTGTAATACTATGCCATGGATCAATGCTCATGTTGTTTTCTCCATCAGCCAGAATCGTCTGGATCTGTTTTTCAGTTCAGTGACTCAACTTCATACATGTTTATGTTTTATGGTATCTTATTTCTGTTACCATTTATATGGGTCACAAGAATTTTCAACAATCCAGGGTATGCAGGGTTTTTTTTCAATGTAAAATTCATCCACCCTTATAAATAGTTATTATAATTTATAATATATACCGCAGAACTATGGCTCTATAGAGCATCTATTCTGTATCTGAACCTTCAGAGCTGTTTCTCTGTGGATCAGCGGTTTAGATGACTCTAAAAGCTGCGTTTGGTAGCCAATAAGAGCATCTATATCTGAATCTTTCATTTTCCTTCCCCTGCTTTTTTATGTGGTTGAAGGTTGCTGACAAAACACATGTTCATATCGACTGTAGTACAGATAAGTCGGGATGGGATCACCATTTGGCATGGAAATGCCATATGGCCTACGCATTTTAAACCAATAAATAGTTTATAACTACTTATATACCTATATATACTTATACAATACTACTATATGTCAACTGTTTATAAACCCTTAATATGGGTAATCTCACTGTGAAGTGGTGCCAAATATTAAGATTAAAATTGTAAACAGAGAAAATGGTTGCTTATTAAGCCTATTGATGTGCAGCTGGTCATTTTGTTCAGGATGTGGCTTAAAATATCGTTTACATCAACTGTTGTTCTGTTATTTCATTATATTATGAAAGATCCAGCTATATATTAAGCATTTCCTTCTGCTTTTACACTATGGTGTACTGACACATCTGGTTACTGGCTTCTGATGGAGAGCAGTAATTTTTTTTTTTGTTACCTGATTATCTTTTTGGGGATTTTAAGTGAAGCAGAAGTAAGAAATCAATTTTACTTATTGTACTTAAATATGATTATTCTACACCAGGTGTACAATGACCTCACATTAACAAAACCTTTGGTGTGATGGGGTGTGTGTTTGTTATTACTTCTTATAAAGTGTATTTCTGAAGTTTAATTATTTGACATGACCAGGATTGTAGCTAAAGTCCTGATGGTAAAGGTGCTCGGTGGAGCGCTGGACGGTTACGCTCCAGCTTTATCAACACAAAAAGGCCAAACCAGGACTGCGGTGACCCATTCTGTTCCTGCAGCTCCATGTCCTCCAGCTGTGTCAGAGTGGAGGTGGTGTCCATGTATTATAAGCTCACTTTTGGAGGAACGCTGTTTTTCTTTCCTTCTAAAAGTTTACAAGTCAGTGGTACATATCAAACCGAGTGTGCTTGTGCTTCTTGTGTGAACAAACAAGACAAAGAGGCCGTGACCTTCAGAGGAGGAGATCGTTAGAACTTAGTGTTGCTTCACTGTCTTCTTAAGCTGATTTCTAGTTACAGATGCACACATAACATAACCAATTAATAAATGAACAAAATTAAATAAACCAATAAAGTCAAACGGCGATCACAGTCCTTGAGATCATGGTGTTCATGTTCATGAATGGAGAGAACACGAAACCGAGCAGATCGTATGTGAAAACTCAGTTTTTATATGTAAACAATTAAAAACTTCAGATTTTACTTCGTTTAAATACCCACTACATTTTATATGCTTCGATTAATCTCTAAACATACTGACTATATATTTTTATATCAACCTAAAGCTCTGGAAATGTTTCCAAGACGACTTGTTTTCATATCCAGATCTTGTGCCAAATTAACGCCCTATAAGATACATTTAATCCCGTTCATATACGTCATGAAACAAGAGCAAATATTTAGTAGAAATCTGACAAATGTACTTTGACACTTCAGGCAAGAAGAACCAGGGGTGAAACTGCTGTTATTCAGCAGATACATCAAGTTAAAAATCATTGTTTTGTTCTTGTCTTATTTATTGTATTGTTTTATTATTTATTATTTATTTATTATCACCTTTAGTATTGGTATTATTTAGTCTCAACTGTTTACAGGCTGCTCTCTTGGCTGCATTAAAGCTGCTCTATGTCACGACACCCCCTCTGACCACATGGGGGCAGTATATCACAAGGAAGTTTATGTTCAGCCCCGAGAAAGTTTGTGTGTGGTAAAAAAAACGACATTTATCACAGTAGAGCTAAATGCCCTCATGTGGTCAGAAGTGGAATTACTACATAGAGTACCTTACAAGAAAATACACCTCTACACAGTTAGTCCTGCAAAATAATGTTTCATTAATTTGCATGTGTGTGAGTGTATTTGTCTTAAAAGGGTGCAGAAAGAGCTCAACTTGATTTGCTTTGGACAGAACAAAAATCCGTTTCTTTGTCGGTAATCTGCCGTCTGAAATTCAACGGCCACCGTTCAGGTTCCCTCGATGCTCTGAGCTGCTGGGAATGCTCAGGTGTGTCTTACATGTATTTTAAAAATGCTGATCAAGACATAAATGTGCTGAGAGCTTCTCTCTGTCTCTGCAGGAGCTGAGGACTTTCCTACGAGACATGAGGACACGAGACTCCTGATTTGTCCTTTGCGGGTCTTTTTGCGGTCTGGGCTTGCTGTTCCTAAGGAAGTAGCCAGGAAGCCCTTACCCCAAAAAGTATCTGCAGCGGATTCTGGCATCTGACCTTTCCTCCTTTAAGCCTGAGTCCAGCTGATTGTACACATCTGTGTGTGTTTGAATATGAGGAAGCAGTTACACCTCAGATTCTGCAGGATTACGGTTGTTTAAAGGTTTTTGATCAGTTGTAAAATACTGAAGTGGAATTTGTTTCAGTCTTTTTTGGGAAACGTTTGAGAAGTTTAATACAGGATGTGGCCAAACGTTCGTCTCAACCGGGGCAGGTAACCTGAGAAAAATGCGATTGCATCATATCTTATTGCGGTAAGAAACAGACGGCAGCTTTAATCGCCTCAGTCCCAGATGGAAAAGTGTAAAACTACCCTTCCGGAAGTCAACCTCAGTGTGGAATTTTAATTTCAGGAAAGCACACAGGGCTGTGTAAGTCCACTTTTCATCTCGGACCACTTTGGTGCGTCATTCAGATCAAAACACAACATATAACCCGGTGGATTGGCGCGCAGGTGAAACTGCGGTTGTAAACAGGGTTAAACTCACGGATTGCACTCTAAAAACATGTTTCCTCGCATTCATGGAAGTGCTGATTGAAGCTGCAACAGGAAATACACAGTGAATGAACAAGCAAAATGGACGTGTAGCTTCCAGCCTTCGATGACCTACGTATTACATAAATGTGATTATTTATCCAAACCCAAGAGCTCTCACAATGTAGCTTATGTACATCAAAACCAGAGGCACTTTTTGTTCTCTGACGAACTGAGACGTCATTGCCCAGGGAGCGTTTCCATGCACCACAAAGCAGCGCACACAAGTGCACAGTTTCCGCTTTTGTGAGCAAATACAGTTGGGGACACGTTTTAACCGAGATCTCTACTCTCGCGCTCGCTGCCACATTAACTTCTTCATGTTCACTTTAATCTTGATTTGTCTGAATTTGCTTCTCGTCAAAGACGCTGCAGGAGTCACAAGTTCACAGGCTGAAAGGTGGACGTTTCCTCTCCACCGCAGTTCCTTCACACGAAACACAAATGTTTATTCTGAGCTACTTTCTGTCTCTACTGAACACTTAAATGCAGTAAAACAAATGTAAACATCTTTATTTCTGTCTATAGTGCTTCATGTGTTTTTGTAAGATTCATAATGTACAACACCGTTAATACATTCCATCAATATAAAAAGTGATCAGGGTTTATCAGCTTGGGCCCAAAATGGAGATGCTTGATGTTTATTTCTATGTTTTGAACCTCCCTTTTGAGTGAAACCAAACACATGAGCTCTAGCCGCGTCGTCTCCGGCGTGACGTCTTCTGTCCATTTACCAAACACGCTCCCTGACCGGCGTTCACATCGGAGCCAGATATTCCCGGTTAAACATCGGCCCACAGTTTGTGTGTCACGCATCGCCCAGGGAAATAGGGCAGAGCCTCATCCATGTCATCAGATCGGGATGTGGGGTGGTGGATGCACTTTTGCTCGTCTTCCATTTGTAATGGAGTAAATTGATCTGGTGATCTCAGGCAAAAGACAATTGAAATTGCTTTTTCTTCTTTTTTCCTGTTTCTTATAAAGTGGAACATTTAGACCATGTTTTAGTTTTGCTTGGAAAGTAAATTTTAACCACATGAACATTTTCTTTCAATGAAAGACTTTAAGGATACATATGCCTCATTAAAGACTGAAGAACATTCTCAGTCCCATTAAGATCCATAAAACCCAACAGATGAGCTCAAGAATATTACTAATGAAGAGCTAAACAACAATCACAGCTGCTGCATTTACAATATGGTTTAATCCTCTGTGTGGATGTGATAAACACAGAAGATAAGCCCACAACGCTGAACCCAGTGCATAAATGGATGAATGAAAAGCTGATATGAAAAATCATATCCAAACAAATCAAAAGCAAACACTGGATGACACAACTGATATGTTGAGGGACTGAAAATCAAAATAAACTCCTTCACAAATCACGTTCTTAAATGCATAAAGTGTCACATTTCAAGAGGTGATTTAAAGCTTACCAGCAAATGATAAAGAAAAAAAAGGATGGATGAAGAAAGAGAGAACGCCGCACTTCTCCTGTTAAATCTCTGGGTAACTGCTGCCCTCCAGCGGAGGTTTCAGGAACTGCACCCAACAACACGACAACTCCAACACAAAATAAAGTCACAGGACGAAAAGAAAGCACTTTAGGTTACTGTAAAGGTTTGTAAGGCGTTTCTTGAAGCTACGCCAGGTTTATTTCGTTATGTCTCCTTCCTGTAACGTTTTACTCTCAAAGTTACAATAAAAAGTGGCTGATGTGAGTATTTCTGTGTCTGTGAATTGGTGTTTTACAGAGAAACCAAACAGATTTTTTCTTTTTACTTTATTTTATATTATTATTTTCTATTGGGGTCAACGCAGATGATACAAAAAGCACATTTATTAAGTAAGGTGGATTTATTTCCACAAGTATGTGTTCCCACATGGCATCATCATCCTCCTCCTCTTCTTCCTCATCACGCATGTGTCTGAGCCGCTGCTCAAAAAAAGATTTGAGTGAAACTTAGTGAATAAGGCTGCATCATGCAGCATCACCACGTCCAATCACATGGGGACATTCAGATTCGCCACACTGGCAAAATCCACAGAAACAGAAGCCTCTAAGTGTCACTGCGCCATAAATGCAGCGTCACCACTGGCACTCAGATTCAGATTTTTGGACACGACAAGATATTCACAGCTGTAAAATATAAAAGACAAATATAAAAGTCATCCACAGTCATAAAACATCAAATTCACCATAAAAGTAGGTGTAAAAAAAACAAAAAAATGTACTAATATATAAATATAATTACTAAGTGTACGCAATAATTAATGTAAAGTACATATAAAGCCTCATGCAGCAACATTTATGCTCATCCACTCCGTATTAGTGGGCTGATGGTTGGGAAGAAGCTGCTCCTGAGTCCAGTGGTCCAGGTTTTAACTGCAGGCTGCCAGATGGCAGCAGTTCAAAGAAATGATGACCAGGGTGGGAGGTGGAGAGTCCTTCCAGGGACTTCAGAGAACAGCCAGTGATCTTCTCTCTGATAGCTGCACCGCAGCAGCTGGGGATCCTGCACACGGCGCTGAGGTGTGTGGTCACACACTGTCTGTGGTTGCCACCAGCAGCTTCGTCTCCACGTTGTTCCTCCTGCTCGATGTTAGGTGACAAGGAAAGGTCCTTAGAAACATGGACTCCCAGGAGTTTCTCTTCAGTCTCTCCCACTGGGTGGACGGTCCGCTTCCTGAAGTCAAGTATTATTTATTTGTTTTAGTATAAAACCACGTTGTCAGTCTACATCTCACATCTACATCTAGACTGCTCACAGCGACGGAGGAGGATATGTACGGTCCAGTTTAGCTCTCTGTGGGAAGTCCAGGTCTATCAGTCGGCCAACCGAGGTTTCTCAACAACTCAACGAACAACATTATTTTATTAGTATATATACATCCGTTTTTGCTTTTGGTTTCCTCGGAACGAGGTTCTGGTCTGGCTGGTCCTTTTCGTCTTTGACCTGGACCACACAACAGCCAAATCTTCCACCCCAGATGCCTCCGAGCCCAGAGATGTGGCTCTTTAACGTGCTGAGTACTGTTTCTTTTTCAGATTTCCGTCATCAGTTTGTTTGTTTTTCCGAACAGCAGCTCTGTCACATGTCCAGTTTGCTTCAGCATAGCTCTTGTTGTTGTGCCCAGCGAGGCCGAGGCGGCGGTTTTGTCCTCGTAACTGCCCCGTCTGGTCCAGAGCAGAGGTCACAGCCTTGGATTTTGGAAACTGGGTAAAAATATTGTAGTGAATGAAACATTTTAACACATTGGTTGCAGCACGTTCTGGACAGGGCAGATCAAGGTTCTGTACTGGTTACTGTCTTTATTTTATCACACAAGTTGTACCGTGAAAAGACCAGATTATGTTTTTCCATTGAATCGATGTCTCAACATGGAAACCAGAAATCAGGTGAATATTTTTGGAGACGTGATGGTGGAGAAAAACTGTCAACCGATGTCAAAAATAGGCTGATATTTCTGCAGCGGGACGACTTCCAGCAGTGATACGATTCGCTTCAGGGCCAATTACATTTGAGAGCACCAACCAGTTATTCAGAAGACTTAACAAAGGTTGGGAACTACTGAAGAAGAGCACTTTGAAATCCACCAAGCAGACCGCAGTCACCCTCGAACCAGCAGGTCCAGCTAAAACCCCAAACCAGGACGCAGGAGGGGCAGCATACCCGTCAAAGGAGAGGCCACCAGGATGGAAAACATCCAAAAAAACGGCAACAGGGTGTGAAATTTATGCAAATCAGCTTTAAATGTGAAAAATCCAAAGCGTGAGAAAAATCATACACACAGTACAAGTGGATGCTAGAAACTACACGGGGCAGTTAGACAATAAAATGGCAACAATTTTGTGGTTGTTCTGTTTCAGTTTGGGTGTTTTGCTCTTCGGGAGGAAGAACTGAGTGTTGTTTTGTGTCTGCTCAGTGGGGCGTTCACCGCAATTCACCACGACGGCTGCACTGTCCTGCTAGGCCCCGCCTCCTCATACCCAGGGCCCCGCCTCCTCATACTCGGGGCCCCGCCTCCTCATACCCAGGGTCCGCCTCCTCATACCCAGGGTCCCGCCTCCTCATACCCAGGGCCCGCCTCCTCATACCCAGGGCCCCCCTCCTCATACCCAGGGCCCCCCTCCTCATACCCAGGGTCCCGCCTCCTCATACCCAGGCCCCCCCCTCCTCATACTCAGGGCCCCGCCTCCTCATACCCAGGGCCCCCCTCCTCATACCCAGGGTCCCGCCTCCTCATACCCAGGGCCCCCCCCCCTCCTCATACCCAGGGCCCCGCCTCCTCACACCCAGGGCCCCGCCTCCTCATACTCAGTTCAGTAAAAGGCACCGAACCCTAACAGCAGATCTTTGGCTCCCACCAGCTTCCCCGTCTCTGCTGCCAGCTCAGTAGACGGTGGTCCTCTCTCCTCATGATGAAAAAAGCCTCCTTGTCCATCCTGCCTGTTAAAAACTGGCTGCTCATAAATGTCTGGCAGTCAAACTAAGCTGGAAAGGGCAGATATCCTTTTTGGATACACGTGATTGGCTGGCATCTGCCGTCTGTCAGAGAACCGGTAAAAACGCAAAAATAACAAAACAACACAACATTTGAATCTTGGTATTTATTAAATACTTTAAAACACCAAAGCAACAAAATTAATGAATTACATTTTTTAAAAACTAGAGGAAAATTCGCAAGTCATTTAAACTAATAATAAAGTCATAACTAAAAGATAAATGATAAAAGTGCATTTTGCTTGAAACCATAGAGCATGCTGGGATTTTAAGTCCAAACATGCCAAACCTTTACTTCCCAGGCGTTTCACATGTCAGCGTTCAGGGAGCGGGCGGGTAGTGACTCGAGGAAGCGCCGCAGCGTGGAGGCGTACTCCTCCGGGTGGCACCGCAGGTGGGCTGCGTGCGTGGACTCCTCCCACTTCCTGCTGTCCACGGACACGCCCCTCCGCCTCCAGCGGTCCATCAGCTTTTCCAGGACAGCAGGGTTGCACATTGCGTCGTTTTCACAGAAGAAGAAGAGGGCCGGGGAGGTGACGGGGTTTTGGTAGAAGACCTGAATGCTGGTCTCGTAGAAGTTGGCCGTGTAGGACTTGAAAAGCCAGAAGTAGAGCATGGCCGTGTTCTTGACGAAGCCCTCAAAGCGTGGCACCAGAGTCTTGCCAAGACCTGGACGACACAAGAAAATCATTACAGCCTGCAAGTTTTATTAAGAAGAAAACATTCATATACAGCTGCTTTGATTCATCTATATTTTGCTTTTGTTTAACCTGCTTTTATATCTTGTACATTTTGGTTTTATTTATGCCGTGGCTTTTATTTTATTACGGTTTTATTGCTTGTTTTTTCCGCTTTCTGTCTGAGTGCAAGAAAGGCATTTATAAATAAAATTAATTATCATTTTTCTTCTTAACTCTATCATCCAAAGAGTTTGAATGCTGTCTGAAATGCAGATATATTACAACACATTTAAATCAAAGACTGTCCTGGGAAAATAGGTCAAAGAACGGATCATTTGTTTCGTTTTGGACCCAGTTTAAAAAGGCCATGTACATCTGCTGCGCCGCTTCATTCAACAGCTCCAAAAACGTCTCAGCTGAGCCTTTCTTCCACACTTTCAATGTGAGATATTTGTAAATGTTTTCCGTGGGTGACGGATACTGTTTTGACAAGAACTTGCTGAAATTAGCAAGGCCTTGCTGACTGAAGGACTTCAGGTTCGATCTGCTGTCGCAGCGCTTATTGGCCGGTCCGGAGCAAGTCAGCAGGCGGTTGGCAGTTTTAACATCAAATTCAGCAGGTTCTTTTATCAAAAGCCACTTACAACAGAGGACAACAATCAAACCACAGTAAACTAGGTAAAATGCAGAGAAAGTGCAGTTAATCTTGATCTTGACTCACAAAAAGTCAAGACTTGCTGGTTTGCTGCAAGGAACAACCACGCGTCACTTTTGGTTTTGGACCTTGTCCTTCGTGTACAGACATTTCTCCGGAGTGTCTCAACCTTTTGATGATACTCTGTACAGCAGATGACGAAACCTCCAAACTCTTTGCAGTTTCACATTGAGCAACGTGATGTCTTCAACTGGCCGAAGCCAAGACGAAGCCCCACCCAGCTTTCTATCTGAAACGCTCTTGGACTTTTCATGCAGTCAGTTACTGATCTGTTCCTAATCTACTGCAGAAAGGAAAGCAGCCCCTCTTAGATGTACGCTGATGGTGCTCTCAGTCACGGAAGTCTCCAGGACTTTAAATCAACACAACTGGACTTCCTTGTCTTGTGTCTCCAACTCTTCAGTACAGAAGGAGAAATGTCTTCGAGAACATGAGAAAATGAAGTCCGGTTGCCTTGTTTCACGCCTTAGAGAGCAACCAGTCACAGACGTGACATAAACTGTTTTGGAACTGAGTCGAAAGGCGAAGCTCTCAATCTACCTGTACGTACCTACCAAGTTCCTGTACGTTGAACTGAGCAGCAGTCGGACAGAAAACCACCTGCTACTATCCACACGGGGACATTTACTATGTCGCACTGTAAAAATATTATACATTGTTGTTCTTCTGAGGTTGTATTTTCTGAAGACTCACTACAGATTATTTTGAGACATTTTAGAGCCTTGACTTCTGGTTTGTATCTGAACAGAGGTGGAAAAGAAGAGAAAAGAAACACAAAAAGAACCTGAGTGGGTCGGCGGGTCACTGTCACTCACCTGTCGCCATGTGTTCCAGCGTGCCAACCACTAGACTGTCATAGATGTGCCCTATCACCCTTTGCGTAAGGCTGGCATGTTTTTTGGGCTCCTGAGAAATGTGGATGAGCATCTGGGTGAAGGTGTAGCCACCGATCGAGGAGGCGTGGACCAGTACATCTCTTCCTGAGAACGGAGGCTCTTCCAGGACTTTCAACACTTCTAAGCCATACTTGAGGCCCCATCGAGGCCACAAGAAGTGCATGATGCTGCTCTGGACCAAGAGGACATCCATGCCATGGTCCACGTAGAGGTCCATGTACTTGGCCACACCTCCAGGCTGAGCACCAAGCCAGGAGAAGAAAAGAAGAAGTGGACGAGCAGTGGAGGCAGAATTGGATTGATTTTGGGTGTAAAGAGCTACGTGTTTAGGTGCGTCTGAGAGAAGTGGAGAAGAAGAATCATCTACTGTGGAGGAGCTGCTGACAGGCAGATCTGTGGGTGAAAGGGAAGAGGTGGAGCGTAGAGCTGTGGCGTTCAGAGAGTCTCTGGCAGAGCATACCGTCTGGTGTTCAGCCTCTGTCATCGGAGCATAATAATATATCATGCCATTGCAGATCCTTCTGGCTATAAGCTTCTGGTTGCTGACTGGCTCAGATGTGGTTGCGTCAGTCTTGAAGAGACTAAAACAAAAGACAAGTCAGATTTAGACATAAGTCACTCCCGCAGTCAGAGAAGATGACAACAGCATACAAAGTGAGGGTTATGTGTTAAACAGAGGGTGTTTACACATATCCTCCTGCAACTAAGAATAAAGGTTGGTCCTGCTGTTATTTCATCAACGGTGAGTCATGTTTACTGTTGTCCCGCGTTAACAAGCCTTCGATCTTTAACACCCTTCTACGCTTCCTGTCAACATTTTGTACAGCTTCAAATGTTCAAGGTCAACTCTTCTCTTTCACAAGTCAGATGATATATCGTACAATTAATAACAGTTTAAACCCGACGGTTACATAACATACCAAACAATTACATTTACACTAAATCCTACATTTGTCCTCACAGGCAGTGGAAAATTGGCAATGACATGATTGGGAACAAAAGGAAGATCCCAGAGAGGGCAACAACACAAGTAAGGATGTGGATTTAAACTCCACACGCAAACTGTTAACAATTTAAGAAAAACACTTTTCAGACTTTTCAACATTCAAGATTTCAAGGTCGAATACAGAGAAACCAAAGTGGAGGAGTTTAAGTATCTCGGGTTCTTGTTCACGAGTGAGGGAAAGATGGAGCAGCATCCAGTCATGCGGTCGGCGTACCGGACCGTCGTGGCGACGAAGGAGCTGAGTTTAAAGGCAAAGCTCTCGATTTACCCGTCAATCTACGCTCCCTCCCTCACCTATGGTCATGAACTTCAGGTAATGACCGAACGGACAAGATCACGGATACAAGCGGTCGGAATGAGTTTCCACCGCAAGACAACTAACATGTCGCAGCAAGTAGACCTTCTTTAAACTTAAAGGTTTCATGTATCTAGACGTAATAATAACCGAGTCCTTATCAAGTACTAAATATGTTTCATACAACACACGACATATTACGCCACGTCATTATTTATCTAACAGGAGCCAAAACTGAAACCAGTGTAAGAAAAACTAGACACATAATTAAAGGATTATTTTTATCTTTGACAACCTTGCTGATTGATAATCCAGTGGTTCCCAAAGTGGGGGCCACACCCCTTGGAGGCGTGGCATGAATGAATGTATGAATGAATGTATGAATGAATGAATGAATGAATGAATGAATGAATGAATGAATGAATGAATGAATGACACTGCCAGCATAACCAGAGTCTCCGTTCACCAACAGGCATGCCTGCCTATTCCTGCCTTTTCCTGCCTATTCCTGCCTTGGAAGAGAGCCGTGACAATGAAGAGAACTTGACCGTTTTATGCATAAGTCTGTAAAGGTTTGTCTACAGGATCTTGATCCAGGTCTGGATTCTGTTCAAAAACCAGCTCAAATCATCACATCTCCACCACCGTCCTTGATATCCACAACTGTACTTTTTCACTTTGCAAAAGAAATAATGACATGGTCTAATCTGATATTCCACGTGTTGTATCTTGTCTAAGGGTGTATTTATCCAAGTTTAGCACCGGGTGAGACTATATTATGTTATTTTACACCCGGACATTTAGCACCTTTGAAGTAAAAGAGGGTGTTTTGTTCGCGTCACTTTGTTTAAGACAACAGGTTTTAGATTTGCTTACAGTCATTACACACCTTCACTAACACTCAACAAACGTAGAACTTTTTGTATAGTGTCTCCATGAAATATGTTAGCTGTTATTGAGTTCAATTTAATATTTACTACATTTTTAACCATCAAGCTAGAGTTTAAACGTGTGCTCATTTCGGCCGTTTATTTTCTTAGCTTGCAGTCTCATATATGGACTCAAATAAAAACCTTTTACGTGATTTAACGAGCACTGTCCGTGGAAAGGGACATCCGCGCTCCAGGCAGGGCAGCTTCTCTGCCAACCGCTCCCGGGACCAGCTTCCCGCGGCGGGACGCGACCCGTCGCGGTTTCAGCTCGTTCACCGTCAAAGCATCAAAAGCCTGTTTTCTCTTCTCGTTTTTCTGATTCTCATTTTAAAGCAACGCGTCGTAATAAAGTTACCCGATAGAGAGCGGCAGGTTTCCCATGCTGAGAGGCTGAACGTGTCCTCGTCCTCCGGGCTCAACGGAAAACAACCTGGTCTGGTCGCGCGGCTGCGCCACGGTGGAGCAGCCGGACGGAGACCCGGGGACGGTCACGGAGCACCGCGCAGGCGCCGCGGCTCCACCGGCCGGCTCTCGACTCACCGCCGCACAGGATTGGTCGGCGAGCACGCGCCCTCCGCCTGCAACGGTCGGCGAGCGCGCTCCCGGCGAAACAGATACTACTGTCATTTAGCAGACGCTTTTGTCCAGATTCACTATCATAATATCATCTTGGCAGAAGTGCATGCAGCTTTCTCAGTGCTGAGACACGCAAAGAGCCGGATAAAATATCCTAACTCGTTCTGATGAGCAGAGAAGATGTAAATAAACAACGTCTGAAATCTACAGCTATAAACAATGTCTAATATGTAAAATGAAAATAACATTACAGCTGGTGTGTTCTTTTGTTGTTTTTTGTTTCCATCTATTTGTTTTCCGTCGTTTCACTGCTTCTTCATTGCTACAAAGTCACATTCAAGCGGCTAAACAGGGAACGTGAGAAGGTCATCACAATACCACTTTGTTGTGACCCACTGAGCAAGTAACTGCAATGTCCTTTTACTTCCAAGAGATGGAGCCAGATTTCTTTACCTTTTCCTTCAGGAACACGTCCCAGACAACAGTTACTAGATGAACTGGTGATGTTGTGCCAGTCTTCAGCCATCTTTGATGATTGTGATGCAATCATACGATGGAAGAAAGTCGTTCGGCCTCCGTCAAAGTCTGTGAACGATGGCAGGAGGTAGTCAGAGGTGTCCTATCCATCCTTTGTCATCTGCTCATTGCTTTTTAGGTCACAAGGATCTGCTGGAGCCTGCTAGGTTCAGCCTGAACAGGTCATGAGTCCGTCACAAGGCTACGCACACAACCACCCTCACTTATAGGGCCTGTTAGGGTGACCATGGCGGTTCATGCTGACCACCATGCCGCTGTGTTGCTCTGTCATAACCATGCGATGTATCTCAGACACTGTCCTTTCAACAACGCTTCACATTTTAACATCAGAAGTGGCCAAACTGAGAAACAAACAGACAGAGCAATGAATAACTTTTCTTTTTTATCAGCTTTTACCACTATCAAGCACAATCAAGCCTGCTGAGGCGACTTGCTTTTAGTCATTTCTAGTGCTTAACAGGGCCAGTTGAGGCAACTCTTTCAATATCTCCGGTTTATTTTATGGCTCTTTCTTTAATGTTAATAATAGGCTTGCTTGACTTACAGATGACGTTAACGTTTGTCACAGGTAGGACGGATTCAGGTCTAGATTAACTCCAGTCATTTTTCTGTTGCATCATCTTTCAGCCTCGACTCATTCGCTCCCTTTGTGGTGCTTGTGCCTACAGTGGTAGCACAGCCCTTCTTTTCAGTCAGTAGAATCAGTTTATTTAAAAAAAACATTTCTCATAAAATTGTTTTTGTTTGAAACTCCAATCAAACTCACTGAACTGGTAAAAAAAAAAACAAAAACAAAGAGGAGTAAATTGGGATTATTAGCTCTTTCTAACTAGTTCACAGTTAGTCTTGGACGTGCCGGGCCTTGCTCTGACAGTTTAAGCCACTGATTATCACTGCTGGCTGTAAGTTCAGCTGTTTGCTGGTGTGTTCAGTGACTCACTGATCCTGATGCAGCTGCAGCGGTGAGACTCTCCACTTCCATCGATGATGGGCTAACCTGTTTCATTTTGTGTTCATTGAAAAGGTCCCTCGACTAGGTGTGTGTTTGTAACTGTGTAAGTGGAATCTTGTTGACGTTCCATGTGCTCCAACTGCACTGGCAGGTGGCTCGGTGATCCCGGGACACTGATCCACCAATCACTTGTTTGTACAGAAACATTTTCATTCTCGTTCGGCCGGCCGGGTTCTGTATGGAAAAGCTGCTGTAGGAGTCCTTGACAGCAGTCTTTGTTTAGATAAACACATTCAATCCAATTCAACCCTGTTTATGTTGTTGCATTATTTAAAGACTCTTGACTGCTGCAAAGCTGAAAACTGTTCCCCCACTTCTAAAATAAATTTACACACTTTTCACTCCTCTAATCAAAATCTCATCTTCACACTTATTTAAGCCAAAAACCGCTGCCCATGAAACGTCTGTCACGCTGTCTACATTTAAGCAGCTCACTGGGAGCAAGACATTTCTTTAACGTGTCATCAAACTGGCACAGAAACGCTGCTTCCACCAACCTGTTTCATTTATTACAGATGTTTCCTTCAGCTTTCACATTTCCATTTATTTAAGATCGTAACACATGCGTGTGCTCTCCTGACCTGCGAGCAGCCCTTGGCTGCTGATTGTTGGGACAAGGTTCCAGGAGATGGTTTATTTATAAAGCTTTCAAGTTTCCATCACATGGACTGTGAAGAGGTCATAGTCTAAAAAAACTGCTCAAAATTCATAATTTCCTTTCATCTTTTTATTTTACCATTGAGGGCTCATTTAGATACTGACACCTACAGAAATCTTGATCAGGTTTGCCCAGATACAAAATTAATTATTTATTCTGTTAATAAGTCTGAACAACAGCAGCTCACAGGCTGAGGTATCTGATTTATGCATTTGTCGGGATGTTGAATGTTCCTGGATGTTCATTTTTGTGTGTCCATGGTTGTCATGACAACGTTTTTGGGTCGGTCACTCCAGTTGTGATCAAATCTTTCCATTCAAGGCATCAGAGGCAGTTTGAGGTCATCTGATCCTGTTCTGCTCTCTTCATTCCTCGTTCCCTCACTTCATTTTATGGTTCATTCACCAACAAACATCATTCCATTCTGACTTTATCTTGGAATTTCACATTTATTTTTATTTTGAGGTGGCCCGGTTGCAAAGGTGTGTGCAAGGATTAAGTGTGGAAAAGATTAAGATATCAAGTGAGTTTAATTTTTTTCTTTTTAAAGCCTGTTGGATAACAGCAGACTCCGCCTTTAACCGATAAAAGGTCGACAATATTCACCAACAGCAAGTAACTTTATCAGTAAACTAGGTGGTGTTTAGTACGTGTTCACTAGAGCCTGACATTAATATAATTACTTGTTTGAAACGAAAAGAAAAAAAGGGATTACTATAGATTTGATTCTGTCTTTAAAATGTTGTGTGTGTGCAACAGAAAAGAGTCTCTGCTTTCCTTGGCCCAGCACGGCCACTTTCAGACTCAGTCAGCCAGAAACATGTTTAAATCCCACAATAACAACCCTCTCCTCCTAGGCCATACATCTGCGGTATCCTCAACATCACACTGCCCCCCTTCCTTCTCTCCTATACTTCTCATTTCAATGTCATGCCATCATCTTGAACATCCCCCTTATCCCTGCTGATTTGCTATACATTACCCCTCCTAAAAACGTTCCTTTTAAAGAAAGGAGCTGCATAACCACCCCCTACTGCTGCCACACAAACTCCCGGCCTTTCCTTTTTGTATTGTTTCACCATGGGCTGTATTGTCTGACTAAAGGGAGAAAGTTGGGGAGGGGAACTCAGAAGAAAAAGAAGGAAGAGAGGGGAAAATGTGCCCTGCGCTGCTCTATAGGCACGAGGGGTCCACCCACATCAGAGTGGAAATTCCACTGCAGTTTCCTGCGATTTCTCCCTGCCTTTTCCTTTTCACGACACGCTCTCTGTCATCTCAGTCATTATATCAGCAACATCATGTGCCCTTCAGACATGACATGTAGAGGATGACAGAACAAGCAGTATCTGACTATGCAGCTTTTCCACGAGTTTCTATTCAACGACAACACAAGTATGAGGCTTCAGCAATAAAATACAAACTTAAGAGACTGAATGGAGAATAAAAAAGATACTGTGATGGAAAATTTTGAAATTATTCTTCATGGTTACTCATGCTTGGGAGGCGTGGAAAATCATGATAAACCTGTCTGGGACTGTGCAAAACTCAACCGTCAAGGCACAAAGCAGCCTTTAAAGTCAGCGTACATACTGAAGCACGCTTTTCCACATCATTATCTGATGCACAGGTTGGATGTTATTCAGGGGGGCATTTCTAACCCCAAACTGAATCTTTTTCTTCAATCTAACCAAGCACTTTTGGTTCCTACAGTTGACACTTGATCAGGGAACTTGTGTTGCTTAAAGTTAATCAAACAGTGAAAAAATAAAAACAAGAATGGGAAAAAAAATCACTTTACAAAGATAAACTCCTACAGCAATATTCAATAGAGAAGTAAGCAACCTGCACTCTTAATTAAAGTCTAAAATTACATGTTATTTTAACTTTTGTGGCACCTCCGTTGAGCGTTCATTCACAGACTCATACCAGTGACGGCTCAGGATCAACTTTGGCAAAATTAATTCGTCTGAAGAAACAGACTTATGTATAAAAAGTTGTTAGTTATAATTTTGTTTTTTGTGCTAATTTGCAAACATTACAGTTACTTACAGCCATTTACTGTAAAATGACTGAACAGACGATCCGTGATGTCACCCAGCAGGTAGATGCAGGACCAGCAGGCGCAGGAACCTTGATGGAGCAGCTCATGTTGATAAAGTCTGTGACCACCAGCTCCTTCAGCTGCGCTCTGGAGCAGCTGGCGAACATTCGCAGTCGATGCTGAGAAAGTACAAACTGCTTCAGTCAGCTGCAAAGGTTGACGATGACGGTGAGGAAGGGATGATGACCAGTTTCCTTTTACTACTGTGAGAATGTGTCAAAATCGTACATTTCAACATTCTTTCAATATTATTGTGATTTGTATTCTTTCCAAAATAAAGACAGCAGGTGGAAGAATGACAAAGCCAACATTCTCATCTTTATTTATTGCTCTTTTTACCACCAACCTTGCAGTCCCGCTAAGCTCCTTTGAGCTTGCATCTTTTGTAAGGGCTACAATTTGCATTAATAATATAATTAAAGATCGTTGCAGTGGATGTGTGACACCTGTCGGCTGAGGGAGGAGCTTTAGCTGGCCCATCAATCTCCGTTATTGGTGTGGAAACCATGTGAAATCCCCATTTGGAAGCTGATGCATTAAACATACTCTCATTGATTGCAGATGGCGGGTCACGTTTGAGTGGACACACACACAAGGGACCAAACTCCCGTTTTAAGCTTGTGGCTGTCACTTTGCATTTTAATCAGCGTGGAAAATTGTTGAAGATGTTGCAGCAGTGGCGCCGGGAGCAGCGATTTCTGTTTCTGTCTGTGTCTGCAGACGCACGTGGAAACATTTGTTCATCAAAGGAAACTTTTCAAACTTTTGGACATCACAGACATGTACTTCATCTTCAGTATTTACAGTAGGTCACGACTGCATACAGCGTGATATAAGTTTTAAACCTGTTTACACTAGGAAGTGAATCTGTTGGAGCAAATAAACAACAACTGTATTTTCATTTGTGTTTGCTGGCTGCTGAATCTCTGCCAAGGAGTGATATTTATCAAAGAAAGAAAATTATAAATGACAGTGGATAGTGGGCTTTGTAGGGGGACATTGTATAGAAGCCAAAGTTCTGAAAACAGATGCTGCTTGACTTTTACTCATTGACACTCACTGCACATGTTCACTGATCAACTCCTTAAACAGATGCACTATCCAGTATATTTGTTGGTCCATCCATCCATCCATCCATCCATCCATCCATCCATCCATCCATCCATCCATCCATCCATCCATCCATCCATCCATCCATCATCTGTACCCGCTGTTGGAGACAAACATTTTAGGCTGGTGGTCTTCAAAACATTAACAATAAAGGTCAAACAGTCTGGACAAATAGTCTCTCTTGCTTTGGAAGTATCTAAGTGGCAGCGATGATAATAGCTGATTTTATTCAGGAAACAGTGAAGGAAAGTTAACCTGGACAGATATGTGATGAGCACCTAACCAGTCACACAGACTGGCAGACTGACAACCAGACGAGTCTCAACTAAAGACATCCCAAATGGCGTACAGAGGAGCGTAGGAATGACGGTAAATGACCGTCTGCAGCTCCCTTGCTTGTTTTGATGGGTCAACAAATACTCTTAGATGCTCCTGCAGGAGCCTGCTGCTACACTGTTGTGACTGGATCAGTGCGATCGCTCCAGGGACAGGTACCAGACGAGAGAGAACCTCCACGTCACGAATGGGAATGGCTGGTCAGCTGGTCAGACATTCATTATACTTGATTACTTCCATTCAGTCATACTAAAACAATTGTTCTTTAAACTGAACTGCACCGGTGAGCAACGTGTCTTCTTTCTGGATTTCTCTTTAATTCTTTGAATGTCCTGTGCTGCCCAGTCGATACTCAGGGATTGGCAATTGACTGGTTTAGAAGATCACATAAAATTTGACCTCCTGAGGTCACATTTTCAAGTATCTTTTTTAAAATCTTTATTTTCAGCATCCTAATAATAATATAGTAATAATTTATTATCCCAGAGCTGTGGTCATGATGCCCATGCTGTGTTTCTCTGAATGAACATGTCTCTTTGAAACGGTGCTTTTGGTATATTTTTGGCTTTTTTTTTTTATTATCTTAACCCATTGCTTAAAAATATATATAAATATTACCTTGTGGCAAAAAACGACGTACACAAAAGCATAAAGTACGAGTCATTATTCTTTGGGGAGGTTAAATCTTGATCTCGCCTTTGCCATGAAGACACAGTGGAAGGACCACGAGTGGGTTCTGTGTAGATGGCAGCACCAATGAGAGGGAGCTGTGAGAGCCCATTGTTTTCTCCTCCTCTTAGACAAAGAAGCCTTCCTCGGTCCCCACAATTAACCATTGTCTCACCCTTTCTGTGAGCTGGAGACATGAGGCCTGTTCAAGGAGAGGACGGCTTCACACACGACCGAAGACGCCAGCAAGACGCTGAAGTCCACTGCCACGAGTCGCAGTGATTTCACAGGTATATGTGTGAAAGTGCATGTTACTATTAAAAGATGTTACGGTAGATTTAAGTGGGAGAAATGTTTCCTCTAAAATCTGTCCTGGACCTAATGTAACCTCCATCATTCAGTCTTGTCCCTAAGTGAGCACTGGTGTGTCGTGGTGGAGAACCCAAAAAATGCAGGTGCACAGGTAGGAAGCAAATGTATGAGGGATAAATGGGAAAACAATGCTGGGGAAACTTGTTTTTTATATCACTGGGGCAAAGTCACAGTGTTGAGAATAGAAACGAGAGTCAAGGTGAAGTGTTTTATCCAGGCCATCTTGCTTGAGCCGGTGGAACTGAGCCGAGCTGGGTAAGGGGCTCCATCTCTGGAGGGACCACTCAGTCGCTGGTCAGGAAATTATGCTTCCTCCCTTTGCTGATTGTTTCTATTTTTAAAATTCCTAGTGATCGTCAAGGAATGTCATGCCAAAGTGAAGGTACAACATCCTTTCACTGGATGTTTTAGAGATAAGTTAGTGATGCAAAACAATGATCCAAACTGGGATAAAGGTTACCTTGTTCTTAGTTCATGTGAACGTCCTCCAAAGAGGTTACAGGTGAAAGTCTCCAGTTCCACTCTCCTGCCCCAATATGATCAATTCTGGCCCAAACAGTGAAAAATGAAAAGCAACCCGAGACTTCAAAAGGATAGTTCACTCAGCATTCAGTGACATCACAGTGATTATGTCCATCTCTTACATACAGGCTACGGTCATGAGATAAAGCATCGGGACAATAAAACCAAGCTCACATTTACTTCTACAATACTCTGATAAAAACCAGAGCTCACGTTCAACCCAAGTGACCAGGTCCTGTGGCTGCAAAGTCAGCCCAAATCATCGCCCCTCCACTGCCGTGCTTGACAGAAGGTAGGAAGTGCTTCTGCTGAAATGCTGTACCTGGTTTATGACAAATGTGGTATAAGACATAAAGGCCAAGAAGTGTGATATAACTGTTTGTGTTGTGAGGTGAGCCAAGAAGACCCAGATGTAGAAGATGAGGCGACATTTGTTTCAAAACAACAGTACTTTACTCAACAAACAATGCTGCTGAGCAGGAATCCAAAACCACTGCTAAGAAAAATGAAACAAAAAAAATAAAGCTCCTCTCCTACAAAGCAAAACAAACAGACCGGGAATACAGACGGACCAGCAGAGACAAAGGGAATAACCAGACAAGATAGATTCACAGGTCTGACGAGACACATGTGCAAACAATCAGGGAGACAAGGAAAGTAAAAAAGAAAATAACAAGACAAGGACACACCTTCAAAGTAAGACAGGAAGTCAAGTTAACAGAAGAGGACTGAGGCAAGAAAACGAGACCCAAGATCGCCAACATTAAACCAAAGCCAGATCCTAACAAGAACCCCAAAACTAAAGAACCAAGTACAAGATCACTGCTTATGTCTTTCCCTCTTAGCTTTGTGTTAACACGATGTTCCAGAGCAGCAAACCACCAAAACTTCTCGAGGTGTGCTGACGGCTGATGATGACTAGTGCACGGCTGCATGGTTCCCTCTTAAATCTCATGGACGTTCTAACATCCTGGTATTTCCTATATTATTATTTTTTTCTCTTTGGCTCAATTTCTGTTTATTCATTAATGGCATGGCCAAAAGAAAAAAGTTTTATGCTGCTTTTTATCTGAAGTTTCACAAATACCACGATCCACCAAGATCAGATGATTATTTTCATAGTTTTTACACCAAAAGAGTTGATCCTAACGTTTGCACGATTTATTTACAGAGGCAACAAAGTCAACATCAGCATGTGTTGCTTGCAGATGTTAAGAATTTGATGCTTACAAACAGCTGTATGCAAAGGTCAGCGGCTTTCAGCCCGCGCGTGTGTGTAAAGGACTTTATTTTTGGACCGTGCGTTTGCATAAGCCATTGTTGTCTGACCAACTGCGTTTCCCGGTGTCCTCGGCTCTGGGTGATCTCCGCTAATGAACAATTTGCTCAGTGAGGTGTGACCGCAGGCATTGTGACGGGATCCATGCAGAGGACTACCGATGCAGAGGGTGAGAGAGGTAGAAACCAATAGAGAGAGCGGAGGAAAGAAATGAGAGAGAGAGCGAGGGAGAGAGCAAGTGGGAGGGAGGCAGGGACTCTGTTCCACACAGTCAAACCCACACGGGCTCGCTAAAACTGTCTCGCCCGCAGCACTCACACACACACACCGCTGGCTGTGGATTCTCCATCTTATTCCGCACGTCTGCAGGTGAGCAGCTGACATGCCTTCATCTGTCCGACTCTGCATGTTTGATTTACTGAGCTGGCTGTGGAAGTGTGGGATGCGGGGCTCTGGCTCCTGTTTGCGTGCTGGTACAGACTGAGGAATGCACTCTGGCTGCAGTTATAGGTAAACACACTGACACATGCACACGTACGTCAAGCAGATGCAAGCGAGGGCTGGTGGTTCTGTCGGTGTGTTGTTTCTGCTCTTATTAACGCCTGGATTAAAGGATAAGATTTAGTGGCACATCCATAGGTGAGCAAGTGATGTGTATGTAGACAGAGTGTGTATGCCAGTGTGACATCTGTATAAAGATGGTAACATCTGCAATTTTCATTAATACTGAGCCTCGATTACATAATTCCAGCTATATCTACTCCTTCTGGTATGGATTACGGTTGTGTGGAGCATATCCAGGCATGTGCATCTCTTTCAGCATCAGCGTGCAGCAGATGCTCTTGCCGGGATGGATCGTTTGCGTGTGTGTTGTTTCCCATTTGCATGTAAGTGGATCGCCCTTCCACAAACAGAGCAGAAGAGTCCAAAAGGTGCTCAAATCCGTGGGATTAGTGCAACGCCTTTGGCTTTAGCTGTCGCCATGGCAAAGACACCAGCCAGCTGGGAGCCTGTTCGAGAGAATCCTTTAAAATAAGCTGCATCACCACATTCAGCAGCGCTCCAGGGATCACGCGAGCATTAACCCAGCACTGGCAGTGTCCTTTTAGATGAGTCAAAGTGAGATTTTACAGAGGTGCAGTGTAAAACGCTCTGGAATACAGATGAATTAAACTATGATTAAAAAAAAACAAATGAATAATCGTTCCCTTCGACTTGGGAAGGTGACTCGCTGTGAATGGTCTGGAGGGAAGTGCGCTTGTTTGAAAAAGGACCTCCACAGATTAGAGAGCAGGGATTTAATCTTGTTTGTAAATAGAAGGACTCAGGATGTCGTGGGAAAGTAAAGCCCGCAGGACCTGCGTCACCTGTTGGTGTCTTACATGTGATGCAGCCCCCCTGCACTTGGAGTTGATATACGGGCCACACACGGGTCTCGGGCCCACCTGCAGGTGTGCTGGTTTGGCTACGTATGGAGAAGTTTCTGCAGCTTTAAGATAGTCAAACATTGCAAGATGTATTTTCTTGTTGAAAGGGCATGCTGGCACTGCTATTTTTATTAATAAATTAGTTTTCTTTTCCCTTGGATAAGAAATAACATCCAGCAGGCATTAAGCTTCACGAAGCATTACATCTGAACTGAGTGAAGCACTTGGTCTGACTCCAAATCTGAAAATCAGCTTAGCAGCGCCTCTAAAACTCACTAATTAAGCCAACGTATCGTATTTGTTCAACAAATCGCAAAAGCCACAAATGACGGGGCTTTGCACCAGACTATTTCCTGGCCAGAGGGAGCAGCTTCCTACAGTGTTCTCATTACTGTGTGGTTGCTTATTTTAACTAAACACAGCGGGCGAATCAGAGAAAAGGAAACGTCTCTGCACAAGCTTGAAAGAACCTGGATTCAGCTCTTTACTCACAACTTTACGGCGATTACATCCCCGCTGACTTACAGGACTCGGACAGGTTGAGTGTGACCAGTGGTGACGTGATGTTTTTAAAGTCAGGAGGCGGTTCGACTCCTAAAAAAGCCTCTGAAGTTAAAGAGCTGCAATAAAAACATCACAGAGGGCCACGTGGGAGGTAGCATACACATATACAGTCACATGCAGGCGCATTCACATATAACCATGGAAATAAGACCAGAGTCTATGAAGTAGTGGTTGTAATTATACACACCCACACAGCAGTTACAGGAAATAAATAAATATCACCCACAACCGTGGCCATTTGCAGGGAGATGCATTACTCCATTATTTTGGACTGTCGGCGATCCGCAGACCCACCGAGCTTACAGCCGGTTTGTTAAATAGTAATGACACTGGCAGCAGTCGCTTCGTCTCCATTTGTGAGTCCCCGCGGTGTAGAGCCTCTCTATTTCAGTCAATCAGCAGAGACACACACCTCTAATTCAGCCATTGAGCTGCTGTTTCACCTCCCCTTTTATTGCTTTTTTCTTCCCTCTCACCTCATTAGTTTTTTCATTTTCTTTCTTTTTAATAAGCGTCACTACAGTAAGGTTATTATATTCACAAAGGGGCTCATATATGCTGCAGTTCTGGCATCAGATGAGTTTTTTCTTTAAAAAAAGAGGGAAATTTCCATAGAGAAATCAGCAATGGCAAGTTGAAGGCAGATCTGGATGAAGATGGCTGACGGTGCTGAGAAAACAGATCAAGTGGGGGCTTGTCATGACGCTCTGGCCAAAAGACGAGGAGACATGAGCATCGAGGAGCCTGCTGCCGACTTTCCCGTCCTGGACTAATAACGCCACAGCTGAATGTCAATATGGAGGGTCTGCCTGGTGCTCTCTCCTCCGCTGCCCTTGTCTCCTGCTCTCTGCTCTGTCTTTCTGCATCTCTGCTCTGCTGGTCGCGGTGAAGCCCCGGGAGCAGCAAAGAAACGAAACAGCAGCAGAATAATGTCATTCCTACAGCCCTGATCCACTTTGCCCTGCTGCCTGTCATACAAGCCCATTCCTGAAACTGACATGCATCTAATGTGGTCAAAAGTAAGGAAAGTTGAACAGAGTCATTAAAAACAGGAGCGATAACAATCGCTGGACTAAGCTGCCTTGTAGCAGAAGATGCTTCACTGAACACATTTTCTTTAACTCCACATGACACTGAATGAAAGTGATACCAAAGTGAAAGGTGAGAACATTATCCAGAATAAATTATACATCTGCTGTGTAAATAATAGATATTTAATGCATCAAATCAACAAAACAGTAAGCAGAGACAGACGATGTGCTGCAAGCTTCTGTGTGACAGGATTCAACTTTGCATTCAGCTTTATAACAGTAAGAAACTGCCGGCAGGATGTCGTGAAGGAACCGAGAAAGGTGCACGTGTGGGTGTTTGTTCTTGTTCGTGTGCACGAACAAGTAGCGTCAGGTCCAAATGAATCTGGAATCACATCACGGCGTGCATCAGATACGGTTGTGTGCAGGCTGTGGAAGCTCCAGCGCAGCGGTATCTAAAAGCCCAACTTACCCTCTTGGAAACTGATTTTCATGTTGCTCACGCAGTCAAACTGCTAAAACTGGGGAGTGTGTGGGAAGTTCTATGTTTAACTCCCTGGAAGTCAGTCTTGGTAGCTAAAGCGAGCATCTGACTGCGTATCCAGGCGGCTTCTTCCCTCTGGACATGAAGGACAGAGGGGGATTTCTGGTCGAGCCTCTTCCCTCCTGGTCCGCAAGAGTTATGGCTCTGGTTAAAGTGTCGGACTGTGAGAAAGGAAGCAGTATGAATTTATGCAAGTAAAGATTACATGGATTAAGGATGAAGTAAGAGAGAGCAGAGGTTGACAGAACAGATCCAGCTTTCTGTGAACGCTGATGTTTTCTTTCAATCCCACACAATGTTTTCTTTAGATTTCACTATCTGCTTTAAAAACCAAGTAAATCTGAGATTTAAAGAGAGCAAGGTCACGGCCGGGGGGGTTATTAAGGGGAGTTAAAGAGTACAGGTTGTTGTTCCCGCAGGGGAAATTCCTCCGGTGCTCCAGTCTTTTCACTCAGGCAACAGCCTGCTAACTTTGAACCGTTCGGAGCCCCACGAAGAATAACAGGTCCTCTATTCACAGGCTGGAACGCTGGACCCCACCTCTTTACGGGCCTCCCTCCCACAACTCTCCGACATTATTTCTGGACCACTCCTTGCTCAATTGGGTGCATTTGGGTGGAAGCTTTTTTTATTTTTCTCTCCAACGGATCAGTCAGCAGCCATAACCGCTGTGACAGCGGGACGTGAATACTGACCACATCTAACTGGACGCCACTAATTGCAGGGTGTTCATGCTCCTTAAGCTTTTGTTGTGATTAATGGCAGGTGACAAACTGTATTTTGTAGAGAGGCAACTCCAGCAGGTGCCAGTAATGGGTGTTGTAGTTTCTGTACCTGATCTACCGTCATCAGGTCTGAAACTAAAGCCCTGCCTTCCACATTTTTTTATGAAAATAAGATTAATAGCCCCTCTTTTAATCTTAAAATATAATAAAAATCTGACTTTTTGCAGTGTCTCACATTGTTGTTGTTTCTTGAGATTTTTCACTTAAGGTCGCAGCACCTTAGGTGAAGGTTGTTATACGGAGGACTTCGCGCTCCATCCAATCACTGCCGACTGACCAGGTCTCCCTCCCAAGCAAACTCTGCTTTTCCAGTCTTCCTCCAGATGACCTGTCGGTCAGACCCCGCAAAGGCAGATAAACCAGGGGTTGTTGAGTACTAGTTCCACAGGGACCAGAGCTCGAACATCTGCACCTTTCAGCTCCATGGAAAAACTCACGAGATTTGTCTTTATCTTATTGGCCATTGTTAACGGATCAGCATTAAAAGACGGGGTTCTAATGTTTGCATATGACTGTAGATGTTCCAGTGGAAGAAGAATGTGTCACCGAGTGTTTTCTTTTCTTCTAGGCCAGTTTGTAGACCATCCAGACAAACCCACGCCAGGGAGCAGAGAAATGGAGAACAACATGGGACGGTCCATGTGCCACTGACGACAGGATGCTTCGCCTCCATGGGACCATGGCTCTCTTCTTCTGGTACTTTCTGCTACTACACAGGCGGGCGCTGGCCGACGAAGAGGCCCTGTGGGGCCCTACACCGTCAAGGGAAACCCCACCTGAGAAGAAGTCCAGCTCTTTTTGGTGGACCCCGTCCCTGCCCAAGCTTCCGTCCCTCCCCTCTCTGCCATTCAACATCCCTTTTTACGGCAGATCAGACATTACAGACGAGGCCGCTGCCTTGACGACAGCTGCCAAAGGACTGACAGAGCTAAATAATCACTTGCAAGATCACACAGGATCAGGAGAAGTTATCATTTCTGAGGAATCTCAGCCGCCCACCACGCTGACTCAGACACTCGTAATGAGCGTGTCAAAGATAAGAAGTGAGTCACTTCCCCAAAGGACATCAGTTTCTCCGCACAGCAGCACAGTTCAGAGCGACAATGATGCCGTTGTTTCCTCCACAAACAGCTATATCAGAAGCACTCAATCTGTCAACACCCCCACCAGCACCAGCACTTCTGAACAAAATGCAACACGTGCTCGCCCACCATTGAGCACCACAGAAGAAACTCATCTCACCTCAGACGCCACCGCGCAGCACCTCCCAGAGGGACACGGGGTTTATCAAGAGGCTGAAGACTTTTCTTCAACAACCCCAAGTGAAACTACAGTTCCCACAGCCCTGACATGGGCGCCAGCCCAAACCACATCACAAAGCCCGGGACTGGTGGAGACCACGGTGACCACCACACAAGTTCTTAGGACTGTTAGTCATCCTGCCTCTTTAGACACCACTTTTGAACCACTTGTAGATCCCTCTACAACTATCTCCCTGCACTCAGTGGAAGCCACAATGTCAGTGGCAAATCCCACTCAAACCCAGGCAGACCTGAGCTTCTCAGAGACCAGGATGGGGAATTCTGAAGAACAAGCGGTGCTGACCTCCACCGCCGTCAGGATCGATCATAAACTAGTCCTGGAATCCATAACAAGCACAACTCAAAACCAATGGGCTACACATCCAATAACAGGAGGTAAGCAAAGTTAAACACACCTGAAGAGGCTGGACCGACTCAATAGATGTGATCAATCATGTGCAGGCAGGTCTTTAGTGTTCAAAACACGGCTGTCAAAGGCTGCAGACAGTTCAGCTTTGATTGATGGCATTTCATCCGCAGAAAGCGATCAAAAGCACAAGATTTGCATGAAAAACTGATCTTAATTTGGGATCAATCTTTAAGGATAGACAGACAGTAAAGTGATATTCTTCAGGCTTGGAAAACATATCCTAACGAGGCAGTTTAGGGTCCTTCAGCAGTCAAAATTGCAAGAAGCATCGGGAAGCTGAACCAGTGAAGATACAATCGCCAGCAGCAAAAAGCAGCAATAACAATCAATAATAATAATCTTTATTAAATTTTCAAGCCGCATATTCCAAAAGAACAAAGGCTAGAAATCAGTTAAGTGATATGTGCTTGTACAGTTTACTCTGTGAGTCAGTTTTGCATTTTATACTTGCTACCAGAGACTCATTTGTGGCACCCCGTGTTAAAATCTACCCATCCCTCTAACTGCACACTTAACCATGTATAATGCGTCTACCGCTTCACCGCTGCATGAGTCATTACCTCAGAGAAAAGAAGACAAGAGTATTTGATTGACATCTAATAACAGTGCTTTCACCTTGCATGAAAAGCTGAGAGACTATGAACAGCGGCTGGTAGGCTGCCTGTTCCAGGAGACCACGACACGACATTGAAGCAACACGCCACCTTCCCTGGACCCATCCCCCAACACCAGTGGCAGTCTGGTGCCTGTATTCCTAATGGGTTTTATGAAGGAGATCGTCCTCCAAGTACAGACACATTCATCATTTAGGGTCAAAGGTTGTGTCAGAAGATGAAGAGTCGATTATTCTCATTCGGTATCCGTCTGATAAAACCGTGACTGATGGCCTTCCATGGTCTTGTGTTGCCAATCCAACAAATATCTGTCACTGTTTGCTTCAAATGCAGCTTTTGAAGTAAGAAATTTCATTTATTTTTGTTTGTAATTTATAAGGATAGTTTCAAAGTTTGAGACTGGACTCTGTGCCTTCTGTGCTTTCACGTCATCAGGCAGCTGGGTTGGAATGCAACCACTCCAGATTCGGGTCTCTCATTCGCGCCAGGACTCTGGTGGATGTTTTGCCTCGTCTGCAGCCACCAGACTTTTGTCTGCCCTTGTTTTCAGCTGTGCACCGTGTGGAAAACAGGGATGAGAGGGCCGCGAGGGGAGGGGAGGGCTGCTGCGTTGGTGTATCAATATTCTGCGCGCACACTCAGCGAGATCACCGGAGGACCGTCCGCTCTGGTCCTGCTGGGATGGCGGACTGGCTTCGTGCCATTTAGCCCTTTTCATTTGCAAACCATTCTTACAAACCCAAATCCCAGCCACTTTGTTCTGTTGCTGTGGACAAACATCAGCTCCAGCTTCTTTTGAAGGTTGAAAATGCCCAGACGGGGGAGACAGACGTTCCTGACCATGAATTAGAAATGGAAACAAATAGTGCTCTCGTGTTTCCCCGTAGCTCTTCCAGCCTTAACCTGGATTCTTGCTTCACACTTTCAGAAAATAGGTGTGCTGTGTTTTACATTCTCAAACTGAGAGTTCGTAAACCCTCCTACTTGCATTTCTGCACAGGTTTAATCACTTCATCACCCGGGGAGCGCAGCATCTTTGCCACAAACAACAACAGGCTTTCCCTGGATGGGGAGTGCGGTTGGAATGTTACTCTTGAGGACGCTCTCCTATATTTACAAAATCAAACACACACACAGCGATGTTTTGCATCTGTGTCAGATCTTCTATTAAGAGCCCATGCAACATGAGATAGCAAAGGCAATTATGAGAAGCAATAGAGGGAAACGAAAAAGAGAAATGGAGTTTGGGAATGTAAGCTTTCCGTAGCCAGTGCTGCACTCTTTCTTAGGAAAAACAATCCTTTAACCTGCTGTCCCGCCCTTCCTCCCACTGGTCCCACTCCATATTTGCAATAACTCTAGACATACTCCGCTGATGCATCCACGGATATTTTCCCTGCGATCCGAGCGTGACGGTTTGATTGATTATTAAAATGGATTTACTGTAAACACAGAACATGTGACATAAAAATGTGACGGCCTTTTATAGGTTTTACATTGAAAGTAGGCTTTAATGCACACAAAGAACATTAACAGCTTTAGTTTTATGGTAATCTTCTCATAAAACCCTCCTTTTATGTTATCAGCGTCTCACTGGCAATTCTCAGACTTGATTTAACTTCAGGGGAAGAAATGACTGAGGGAAACATAATTAGGATTATTTAGCACCCTAACTCAGGCTGATTTTATGCTGTGAGAGAATTAGAAATGCAATGACATGATGCAATTTGGTGCAAGAGGCAAGCTTCTACATGAGCTAATGTATCTCAGTCATAATATTGTGTTATATGCATCTAATTATGAGCTTCTGGCTCTTGATTTGACGATGTCAAAGAACATTATAACATCCATGTTAGTCACAGAAAAGGTGCAGAAATTAAAATTCATATTGGCACTCAAGTTAAAGAGAAAACAGTGAGATAACTCCATCCATCGGGTCATGGTTATCATGGTCCTGTTGCAGACCCAAGCTCCCTCCACCAGGTGTCCGGACAGATGTGCTGTGTTTACAATAATCTGCCGCACCACATGTGGTACCGACTAGACATGGTCTGTGAAGGGGGCCTACTCGGCCATGGTGGAGATGTTCCAAAAGTCTCATGGTTTGTTCTGATGCAGCTTTGCAGACCTTCTAGAGACGAGGCTCTCACTGCAACTCTTCCATCGAGGTCATGTTTAAGTACTTGGTCTTTCAATCGTGCCAGCTGCAGATCCTCTGAGCATTTCATGGACCGACTCTGGGCTGAATCTGGTTAAATGTCCACTCCTCAGATGAATGACAACTACCTCGATTGATTTCTTCTTGTGAATGATCTTTCTGTCCGTATGTCATCGAGAACCCTGGTGTTTTTACGCAGGAACATCTGATGCACACACACGTTTTCATGTCATATAGGTTTGTTATGTGAACTAATAAAGAAGGTGGACCTCAGTCCATCCTCCACCTTTTTCTCCAAAACGCTCTTCTGCCTCTGGCAAAGGGCCGTGACTCCCCCTTGGACCCCATGTTTTTGTATTTGTACAGTAAACCGCCTCGTCATCTCCGTTCAGGAGCAGACCAGTAAATCAACTTCCTGCCTCCCAGTTTTACAAACCTCTGGTGACATTGTGCAAACGTCTGTCTTTTTTTGCACATAAACCAAGTTCGTAAGTAGTGGATTGTTTAGGACTTTTAAGAACTTTTATTCAAAATGTAAATGTATCCAAACACGTTAAAATGAAAGTGAAGCCCTTAGGTGCACGATATGGCCTTCTTAAAGCTAAATATCACAAAGGGACATCATTGATGTACTGATTATGGAGATAATAAAATAATCACACAGCACTAATGAAAAACATAGAAAATTGAGATGCTTAGTAGGTGAAATGGAAATGTAGCTACAGTCCACCTCCCTCACATCCCCTCTTGAATTTATTTTGCTCTGTCAGCGATCTGAGCAAATGGCAGGACTGTGGAAATCCTGCTTATGGTGTGCGAGAGTTGTCTTCCACTACTTTTATGTAACTGAGGGAGTCGATGCACATGTCTGTTTATGTTTGTGTTGTTAAACTATTCGTAGCAGATTTTATTAGACGTAATTAAATCTACAGTCCTGGGCACATGTACAGCAGATCTAAGAAGCTGCAGTGATCTGATTTAAACAAATACAGAAACAGAAACTGCCCTTTGAGCTGAGTCTTAGCTATGCCATGGGTTTTCAGTTACACTGGCTGCAGGCAGAATCCAACAGTAAGTCAAATGAATCCTTCATCTGCAGTTCTACAGTTAATCAGGTTCAAATTCTAGTTGCATTTCGTTTGTATGTCTCGAACAAAGCAGTACCACAGTAGTTTCAGTTTGACCAAGTTGAACGTGAGTGCAGCATCACAACAGACACAGGTTCATTTGATCGCCATATGAAGTGGGGGAGGGGCAGGAACCAGGGGAGGTTGAAGTTGGGCTGTTTTCTCGGGAGGACTAGAGGGTGGGGGAGGGACGAGCTAGATCTCTGGCTTTTCTTGATGTTTTTCTCAAATATCAACAGATGTCATTACCTGCACCACCTTTCAGTTGCACACATTAACAAGACATGAAAGGACATCTGAATCGCTTTGTTGAGCCACTAAATCTGCTGCATGACATTAAATGTAACAGAGGCAAAGAATTATAAGCAGAAATAAAAATTATACAATCATAATGTATTATCTTTGGTGTTATAATAATTATAACACCAAAGACTCCTCAGCTACTCATGATGTCATCCCAACACCCATAACAGAAAGTAAATGAATGTATAATTAGTCTAAGTCTACCTGATTGAGCTTGTGAAAGATTTGGGGAACAAATCCAATTGTGTTATTTCTGTGAGATTTTTTAATTCCAATTTAACGAACAACTGACAAACTACATCAGCAGTACTTCTGTGTGCCTTTTGCAGTGTACTCTAGCTATGATCAAAACGGTCCCAACTGCGATGTGGTTCAGTGTAATACAAATATTTCACAAAATCCATTCCTTATGAAAGTATAATATTTTTTTCATATAAAGTAAGAGATTTGCTGTTAATTCATTTGTCCAGTCTGTTCATTCCGTCATAGGGGATCTGTCATTTGTTTTTTTTGAGACCAGAAACAAAATCTTGTTTGGGGCCTCCAAAATCCTAAGGCCGGCCCTGGAACAGACCAACCATAAAGAAAAACATAACGCACTTCACATTTACCCTTTTTAAATAAGCAGTCTTTGTTCTTTTTTGTTGGTTTGTGTAAGACAACACCTTAGGTGTGTGAAATTCACAGAGCAATGAAGCAATGAGTACATTTGTCTGTGGAGACAATTAAAACATAAGATTAATGTACACGCTATGGGAATTACTTTTTTCCCCGGTATTGCGCTGTAGTTCTTTGTTGCTATTATATTTTTTCTTCTTGTCAATATCTTGCTCAACATTCTTGTATATTGTTAGATTAAACTCGTTAGTGTTTACCAGCACATCTACCATCGTTATGGTGCCCCAGATCTAATATAATCGCATGACTGATTGGGTTACTGGGGGCTGGGAAGTGAAAACATATTCTCTTAGTGACCCACATTGAGCCACATGAAAATCGGAACGCCATGGCTTGTAGTCACTAATTTCTCATTTTTTCCAGCTCTCTCCATCTTTCTTAGGCTAATTTTCTTCTCTTTGTACTTTTGATGAGCTGTTTTATATATAACTCCGGTTTTGTTGCACTTGAAAGGAGTCTGGATTTGAGATGGACCAGGATGCAGACCCACCCACATACATGTAAGCATGTCAATGTAATTGGACCACAAAGGCCCTTTCTACTGCGTTATGGCTGACTGGCTACAACTAAGTGGATGATAGGCCCATCTCTGACAGAACTGGGTTAAGAAACATCGTCCTTTCCATTTTCCACTGAGTTAAGTCTCAGATGTGCTGTGAGCAGAGAACAGAAACTTTTCTCTGGCAGCTCCAGGTCGGCTAATCTGTTTTACGCCTACTGCTTTGGAGAAGCTGGGTTGTGGTAAATTAAATTGCATTCCTGGTTGCTTTGCGACCACTCAGAGGTGAAACTGTGTCTTAACCAGAGCTGCTGATCAAAGGGGATGAGGAGGAGGGCGAGGAGGACGAGGACGGCGAGGAGGGCGTGGCTCCTTCGGCTGCAGACAGGGATGCTGACACAACTTTGGCAGCCATGTCCACTCCATCCACGAAGCTGCTGACACCATCCTCACCACGGAGCACAGGTGAGCAATCCCATCCCTGTAGAGATAAACAAAGACTGCGACCTTCTTGAATACACTGATCCAGTTAAAGCACGCGTTTCTACACTGTTAAGTGGACGATAAGAAAAGATGCTGCTGTTTCCGAACCTCTCAGCCTGTTAGAAGACTGTGTGAAACTATTTCGCTGCATGTTTTGCCTTAAGTGACTAATTGCTTCCAATGGGAGAGAAAAACTGCTTCTTCATGCTGTTATTTAAAAAAAAAAACCTCCTGAGAGCTGAAACGACAGGGAACAATGCCCACCCACTGAACAGTTTTGTCTCTGTAGTGTCTCTCACATAAATAAGCGTTGGTCCAGTGACACTGGCGCGCATTTAAAACCCGAAAAGAAACCGAAGCTGCTGGACGCTGATATCAGGACGCTTTAGGATGCTTTGATCTGCAGATGCTCTTCTCATTATTCCACCATCGGCTGACTTCAGCAGATATCTGCGCCAGCCCACATCAGCTGCTGGCCTTGCTGGCCCCTTTCTAACAATGTGCAAGATAAAACACCACTCTGTGTAATGCTAGATGGTAAGGAGTGTAAATACAGTTGAGACCGGTGGGTTACAACAGAATAAGCACTTGCAGCAAAAAGGTGATTAATATTAGTTCATAGCTTCTAACGACAAGCACTGATCCAGTTCTGTGGGAGCAGAGGTCATACACTCTTTTGCATATGTTGGCAGGAGTTTATGACTGATAGTTGACAAAAGGTGGCAGGAACAGGGACAGAAATGCCTGTACAAATCAGTCCTTTTAATACACATATAAAGCTAAAAAAGCCTCCTTTTTTCTGCAGGAACCTACCCACTATCACTTTGAGTGAAATTACATTTCTGAGTCATGCCAGAGGTTTAAAATAGCTATTAATTTGAACTTACTTTTGTAATTCTGACTCACTAATTTTGCTGCAAACATAAAACTGCTTCTCTTTGTTCTGGTTGCTAATAAAATGTAACACTCCTTGTGTTTTAACTTTGGCATGTCCCTTTAAGTTGCTTTGGCCTTTTTCTTTTTTTTTTTTGCCTCAACCTTGCTTGCTTCAGTGTAAGCACCTTTGCAACCCTGGCTCCTCGCTGTCATGCTGCATCTGACATAAATCAGCGTCTGTCGTCGCTGATGCCCGACCTCATCTGCTCCCAGAAGAGAGGGAGCTTTCTGCTGATGCTCTGCATGCCGACGCATACCAAATACAATGAAATAAATATATAAACCATGTAAAAGACCCATCCCATCTTTGACTCACAGCCCAAAGCTAGTTGGTTTTATCATTGATGTAATCGTTTAAAGGTGATTTATTACAGAAAAAAGAAAGAAAAGTTACTTTTTTGGCATGTTTGCAGTTACTATCAATTCAAAAACTCAAACTTTAAACAACCCTGTCAGTTTGTTTCTCATTTTAGAGCCATTCAGATGTGCTGGGTTCTGTGACATCACAGACTCCGCCCCCTAAAACCTGTTTCTGTGAACGCAGCAGTAAAGGTCTGGTTGTATTCCTACTGAGTCCTTGTATCTTCACCAAACTATGAAACAGATGCTTCATTAAGACCTCAGGGAGTCTTTTGAGGAAAAGGTCATATCTCCTATGAAGCTTACAAAATTATCCTGCTATTTTTGTAAACTGTTACAGCATTATTGGAAGGTTATTTCCATCAGCAGATCAATGCGCAGTTGCCATCCTGTGAACAGTAATGAGGACAAAGAGGTAACTGTCACAGCTGCAAGGGAAGAAAACCTAGGAAGCTGTGAAAGTCATTGTAATTTAAAAAGACTTTCATAATCCCACTCGTGTGTAAGTCGATCGTGTATATTTGTGTTCATGAAGCTCATTTCTGATCAGATGCTTTTAAAAGATCCACTTGTGCCCCAGTTCACAGGAGCAGATGTAACCCACATTACCGCGCCCAGAATAGCAGATGATGTCAAGTGATTTTCAAAAATAGACCTGTCAAACGTGCCGTCATCTTCCAGATCAGAAATACAGATCCATTTAGTGTGTCCAACGCAAGTGAGGGGATCTGTGCATGTGCATGTGCATTTGAGTTCTCCTCAAACAGAAATCTGGTGCTGAACATACGAGCAAAACTAATATACAGTTATCATGTCAACTTCTGACAGCGGGTCTGAGCATGAACTGTTTAAAAAGCAGTTTTAACAGGTTCCCCACGTGCACGCCATCGCCTCCTCAGAATGCACGAGCCGACTTCGTTCAGATCTCCGCTGAACAGCTTCCTCAAAGGTGATCCTAATTGAAAACCAAGGTAATGGGATTAAAGCTACACGGAGCCCCAGGTTCATGATACAATCAACACGCAGCCAAGAAGGTTGTGCACGTTCCTTTCTACACCTTCAAAAGACTCCTTCAGCTTTATGAAATGAACTTTTGATGGGTTGGGAGCCTCAAGTGAGACCTCTCAAGACTCAGCAGCAGATTATCCACATGGCAGTGTTCCCGCGTGGATTTGTGGATTTCCTCATGAGACCTCCACATTAATGGGCTGAGTTGTCTTCAGGCTGCTTCACAACACGTAAACAAGCTGAAAGTGCTGCAGATATTAACCACAGAGGAAAAGTGTTTACACGCTGAGTGAAGCCATGTCAGCGCGGAGTGATGATTGATCATGTTCATGGTAAACTTGTGGGGCCACAGATAAGTTTGCCAGTTCAACGGTCAGCCCTCCGGTTTATATGTGACACGTAGATACACCCACAGTCCGTTGTAGTCAAAGGTCGTCCCATTCAGCGCTGGACTGGCCTGGAAGGACAAAGGTGTCTGTTCAAATGTCCAAATGAAAACATGGATCCATTCATCTAACGTCCACCACTTAACTGGGTTTCGGTCGCCCAAGCAGGGAAGGCCACACTTCCCTCTCCACATCCACTTCATTCAGCTCATCTCGGGAGATCGCAGGGCCAGCTGAGAGACAGAGTCCCTCCAGTGTGTCCTGGGTCTTCCTCAGGGACGCGCCAGGAAAACCTCATGAGCGAGGTCGTCCAGGAGGCGTCCTCACCAAATGCCCGAGTCTCCTCTCCTGTCTCCTCGCGATGCAGGATGGAAAAACCACACTGCTCCTCTTGAATCCAAGGTTCGACTATCCGACCACCCTCCTCTCCAGAAGCCCTGAATAGACGTTTCCAGGGAGGCTGAGGAGTGTGATCCACACAAAAATACTAACATTTGCAGTCTAGAAAGTACAAAGTAATTACAAATATGTACAAGCATACACAAGTCGGTCAGATGTGCTGTCAGACTCCCTGTGACGAGTAGTCCCATCCGTGATGTCATCAAACGACCTTGTCGTAGATGTTGGAGTGGTGGGTAAATGTCCTGGTTTGGTTTTGTAGGCTAAAACACTAAACAAGCCAATGAATGTGCTGGAAAAGGTAAAAAAAATATTAATTTCATAGATTCTGGGAGCTCCGTTGCACTTTGGCAAGTTTGCACATCTTTTGTGCTGGAAAGCGTCGGCTAGATCTGGCAACACGCGTGTTGGCTGTCAGTTCATTGACTCGGCTCTGCAGCGGGCAAAACAGAAATGTTGGGAAAAAAGATCCTATTTACAGCAGAGTTGAAATAAGCATTAAAATTGTATTTTTTATTTCAGTTTTGACACATGTTCTTCTTTGTGACGGCATCAGCTGCTCTTTGAGGCCCTCTCGGCACCAACTAACTTCCAACCAATCAGAATCCGGCCAGCTCCAGCTCCAGGCCTCTCCAAGAGCTACCAACTTTTCTGGACTCCACACAGCCAACACAGACGGTTCGTCTGCGTTGGCTGTGAACCCAAAATGTTTCACCCTGCACGCAGCCCGATACCTGCGTGGTCCACAAATGAGCTTCTTGAGCACTTCGTAAGTCATTATTACGCACGACGTCTCAGCTGGTGTCCAGAACTGTCTGCCACTTCAGATGCGTCGACTGTTCCCAGCGGGAGAGGCTTCCCACAGGAATGTGTCAGATGACCGGGCAGCCTGCGCTGGAACACAATGCTCTCATCCATCCTTGTACTGCTGCCACCGCCACATACCGGACCGTGTTAGTCTGCCCGCCCGCCGAGGAGAGGGAGGCAGATAAAAAAAAAAAAATGGAAAAAACGTGGCACAGATTCAGCGGCCGTCACGTTTTCCACTCAGCCGTCCCAGTCATCGCCCTGGAAAGTAAACAAACGGGCAGACGAATCATTGACATAACAGCGCCCGACCGAACCCCCCCGCGTGCACGCACGCGCGCACACACGCTGAAAATGCCCCCTGCTGTGTTTATTTAACACGCCACGTTTCCCACGCCGCTTCTGTCCGGCCTACGTGGAGAAAACCTGGTTTCACGCTGCTGATGACATGGCTTCTATATATATATATATATATATATATATATATATATATATATATATATATATATATATATATATATATATATATATATATATATTTTACTACCACTAAGAGGGTAGATGGTGACGTTTATTGCCATGATTATGAAATATTATAATTCATTAATTTGATATATGTATGATGAAAATCACTAGTCTACAGAAAAGATCTTCCCAAATCTTCCCATCTCTGTTGCAGGAGTTCCCATAAATGTGAGACACTTCCAGGTTGCTTTTCTTTCACTCTTCTGTCCAGTTCATCCTAAACCAGTTCGATGTTCTTGCTCTTTTTTCCTGGCAAAGCTCGGACTTGCGTTTTGGGTTGTTATCTTGCCGTGGGATCAACTGCATGGTGCTGCAGAATGTGCTGGTAGCTGTTTTGTTTCAGCCGGACTCTCCTTCACCAGCCCTGAAACATCCCCAGACCATCAGTCTTCCTCCTTCATGATTGACAGTTGATGTCACACACTGATGTAAAATTATGAAATGAACATAATTAACATCCATGACACCTATGCAGGAGTAAATCATATTTGTTTCACGTAAGGTAAAAGCAAGAAAAGTATTTTGAATAAGGGGCGTGAACATTTGATTGACAGCCAACTGACAGCTCTCCATAAGACCTATGGGTGACATCACAGGGGGTTGTCCAGTTCTTCTTATACAGTCTATTTTTTGATGCTTGGCGACCGCGCAGACAGCTTTGAGTTCATTGTTGTATGTTTTGATTTGATATTGTAATGGTTTAGTTACAGTAAACTAGCACCCGTTATATATGCAGCCTTTGCTTATTGTAGCCATATGCGGTTCATAAAACATTTTTGTGCTGGTCCTGCTTGTTCAAAAATAAAAATCAGGCAGTGAGAAGTACGGTGGAATACATCAGTATGAAACAGGATGTTTAATCAATGGGCTTAGTTGTTATAATAGCTGTCCAGCGTGATGATGTTGGCCATGTAGGGCATGAAAAAGCTCCTACTGATGATTACACACCTTTATAATTCTCTCCTCTGTCTAATTTACTCTTAGCAGTTAAGTGCTATACAAAAGTGATCGTTGTGGGAAAGATGCATGAGGGAGCAATAAAGTAAGTATTCTGCTTGTAAGGAACCATCGGACCTTGATTAAAAACCAGTGCATCAGCACAAAAAAGAAAGCCTCCAACAAAGATCAATCATTGCCTCGTTCCTCTTGGGGAAAACGATGAAGCTCAGGACAGCAAAGGGTGTTCTGGGATGTAGAAACCGTTGTGTCACGCTTGGAGATGCACCAGTGGCACATAAAAATGTAAAACCTGCTCAAATATAACTCCAACAAAGAAATCCACTGCAGAGAGATGCTAAAGCACCTCTAAATGTTCTCCAGCACTGGTGTGGCTCTTCCTCCACACGTGTGCTTGAACATCAGCAGTGCAGATGGACGTACATGCATGAATTCAAACCCCAAACTGACCACACCATCACAGAAACTGTGGAGAAATTCATTTTAAAGGCACAATTCGTGACAGTTAAAAGGGGTTTGGGGTCTCGACGGGGACTCGGTGTCGAACGTTTGCTTTCAATCACAGTTGTAAACGTAACAGATTTAGCGGCTGACACACACTGGATCCATGCACTTAAAAGGCAAAGTTCAGCAAAAGTAGAAAGCATACATCATAGGAGGAGAATTTCAGGGCTGTAAAGCAAACAGAGTCATTTCCTACAGAAAACCGTCCCTTTAGCAGTCCCACCTAAAGGGAGTAACCCTTTACTGCAGCCCGTCGTGAAGGGAAGTGCAAATTAGCAGACCAGGACTGAGTGGACCAGCAACCGCTAGAATACGACCCACCAAAGACCAGCCAGCAGCTGACCCGCTACATGTACTCTGCTTTCAGCTCTGCGTAGGAAACAAATCAGACATCTTCAGTTTAATGCCAAAGGTTTTACAGGGTTTGTGGTGCTGAAGTCTGCTCATTTGGGTTCTGAAACCGGTACATAACATGACCGCAGCTTTTAATGCATCCCCCAGGTGTTGCCAGATGCAGTTCAGCAACTGTTTTTCACCGTTTTATTCGAAGACATGGCGTGAAACTGCCCGCAAAATGCATTTAAGTCTCCATGAGCTGGGCCGTGCTGGCCGGGTGACCCTGTCCACCTTCACGGCGCAGTTTTCGCTCATCTGCGGCATCACGCGGTGCAGTTTTATGACAAAATACCCAGATGTGGCGCTAAGGAAAATCACAAATGTTTGACTTCTTTTGCCCATCTTTGAGAGATCAACCCGAGTGGAGTGGTCCGTCTGTGATGAACTTTCCAGACTCCCTTGTCAGATTGTACACGAGCATGCGTACATAAAAGCATAAACGCTGACTTTGAAGAGCTAAAATATATCGAAGACAATCCTGGGTAACTTGCATGGAAACTCCAGATGTAGGAAAAACCAGCTCTGTGGATCTGAGTCGCCGGTCTTCCACTCAAACACGCACTCGGATGATGCCTCTTTTGACAGCTCAGTTTTCTTCTTACAAGGTTTTTAAAGGGATAAACTTAGAGGTGTGAATAGTTTGAACATCCGTCCTGTGAATGTGGTACATTCAACACTCTGAGGTGATGAACTTGGAGGGTTGGATTTTTGTTGCATCTTCTCAAAGTGTTGTTTTCT
The DNA here is from genome assembly GCA_014839995.1 of Xenentodon cancila. NCBI lineage: Eukaryota > Metazoa > Chordata > Actinopteri > Beloniformes > Belonidae > Xenentodon > Xenentodon cancila. Next base: position 2,193,763 of record CM026219.1, on the reverse strand, counting down.
CCGTCAGCTCTGCATAAGCGTTTGGTCAAAATCGTGTTCTTTCTTTGCAGGTTTTCCCTCCGAAACTCCGCCTTTGCTTGTTCTTACCGAAGGCTGGATGTCCAGCCTGGCGAAGGGCGACGTCAGCTTACTTCCAGACTGCAATAAAGAACGCTCCGGGTTCTGCAACTTTACCAACACCTGGGAGGCCACAACTGCTTCGGACATCAAACCTACACAAAACACCACCGCCACAAACCGGTCAAGCGACCCTCTCCTGATCCCAGCTCCACACATGTTGGTGCCATTGTACACGGACTGGAACAGCGCCATGGCGGTCTGGGGTCGAGCCTGGGAAGCCCACGTCTACGGCGCTGGCTGCGTCTTCGCCATGCTCTCGTTGGCCTCGGCGCTCAATCTGCTGTGCTTGCCCCTGCGATGCCCGTCGGGATGTGGCTACTTCGCCCTGGTCAGCCTGTTCCTGCTTGCTGCTGGCAGCACCAGGTCCTTCTCGCTCCTTTATGACGCCTACGGCCACCAGGACCGCATACCCTCCATGGAGGCCTCGCAGATGCTTTACGAAGCACCTTTTCCGTGCCTGACGGCGGCGTTCGGCCTGGTGTTTCTTCTCCTCTCAATGCGCTCCAGAATGCAGCTGTCCTACTCAGCCTTCCAGAGGCCTTGTTTCCTAGCCTTCCTGGTGGTCTTGCATTTCGCTGCTGCGTTCGGCCCGGTGACGTTACTGAAATTCTACCAGCAGAAGCCTCCCCTGTGCCTCTTCCTGTCACTCATCTCCCGAGGAGCCTTTGTGGCACTGGCAACGTTCCTATCTGCTGCCTATTTTGTATTCTACATCTATGTTCGGGCAGACTCCAAGCACATCTACCACCTGAACAACACATCCCCAACTCCAGCCGAGCGCTACAACCGCTGTCCCTTTGCCGAGAGTCGGGACTGGAACCGAGCAGCTGGAACCGTCTGTCTTTCAGCGTTGTTTTCTTTAGCGTGTGCAGGACTTCAGCTGTACGCGATGCTCAACGCCATGGGGATCGCGGGTGGACAGGAAGTCTTCCACCCGTGGCCCTGGTGGGCCTTTCAGTTTAGCTGCAGACTGTGTGAGCTCGGGGTTTGTCTCACCTTAGCCCTGGTGGTTGCCCAACCGGTGTATTGTTCCGACCAGCTTCCAGCTGCTGGAAATTGCTGGACTGAGCTCCTGGCATCCAAGTCTCCCATCCTGCCCAGCAGCTACCAGTGGACCCTGAGCCAACACGAGAAGCTGGCCATCGTGGACAACGTGGGACTTGGAGAGACGGAGAGCCTTCCTCTGTACACTCTGATGGACGACAGGCTCGGCAGCAGTCTGAACGGCCTGGACCTCCTTTACCACAGCAACCGGGCCCTGGCATACCGAGACCTGGAGGTAGATCTGGACCTGCAGGGTTCAGAAAAACCTGAGGATGGGGGAGGCAGAGAGCCCTCAGGTGGATCCTCGTTTACAAGCGACTCCACCACCGATCTGCGACCGCCGTCCCCCATCAACCTGCGTCGAAGCATAGACGAAGCGCTCTTCAGCGAGGCCTTATTCCCCATGAGCCTCTTCAGCCCCACGAGGCCTTTTCGCTGCAGTGAGATATGCGTGAACAACTGGACTCTTCCTCTCTCAGCTGACTCCAGTCTTTACAGGACCTCCTCCTGCTCCGAGATGGCCTCTCAACTCCAACCTCAACCCCCTTGCACTCAGCCTCAAGGTGATGGACCCACCATGTGCTCATCGTCCAGCAGTTCCTCCCCTGAACGTTGGAGGGGCAGCTCCTCCTCATGCTCCCTCTACCGAGCCTCTCTTGGAGGGTCCTCGCTGGTCCTCTGTCCAACCCCGGAGAGACATGCGAGGCAGGCTCCTCAGGAAGGGGACACCTGCTGTCTGGCTTCCTGTGATCCACAGAGGAACTACCAAACTCTGGGAGCAGCCTCGCAGGAGAGCCTGGACCTCTCAGCGGAGGCGGATCGATCTGTGCAGGAAGAATTCATCAGTGTTTGCAGACAAATTGACGCTTTGAGCATCTGCAGTGAAACTATTGATTTATAAAGGAGACTAATCAACCAATGATTTTATCGAGGACCTAAAATGAGATGACCATTGACTTTTTTTTTCCGCCAGCATGTCAGCTTCACACCTACCAAGGACTTACAGCTGCCAAGATGTTTCTGGAAGCTTAAGATTTCTTAGAGTCCAAGTGCCACGACTGTCAAAAGCCAAGAGGTTATTTGTAAATTTTACATGTTTGATAAAAGCTGGTGAAGTTTGTTAGTCAGGGTTAAGAGTGACATTTTATCAATTTGTATAAATGTTTTTACTGCATTCCAACATTCCGATAGATCGTACTGTGACTGAATGACACTTAAATACTACTGAAGTTAAAATGTAAAGGGTTAAAACAAAGTCCGAAGTTCCTCAGAATCTGGCACCGCGGTGCCCCCTGCTGGTGAAAAATAAACTATAATCATCTACTTCATAAAAAGCATAAACAGCATCCTCTATGACTGGTATACTAATTTATTTATGTTTAAATATAACGTTGCTCTATATGTTGTTTAATAAACTTCGCTTTTATAGTATTTGGCCTCTATTTCTTGAAGTGTTAGAGGGAGAAAGTTGCAAAAGAAATTCACAAAGACAGAAGCCCAAACAGTTTTATGCATTTATTATTCTTTGACATACTGAACAGCAAAAGCAACTTTCCTCTGATGATTGTTCCTCTGTAAACATTTTCTGAAGTGATATTCCTCAAAATCCCGTAATGGATTTACTAAATACTGAGTGTTTTTTCTGTCATCCACCTAGAATAAAAAATAAAAGAAATAAAGAGCTTTCTTGTGGTTTTGGTTGCTGAAGCTGCCGCCGTTACGGCAGCAGCTAAGAAGCTAAAATCATACAAAAGGGAAAATAAAAAAAAGAACTATTATAGTTGTGCTTTTACGGGTTTACCAACAGGACTCGTTACTGGACAATTAAGACGTTTTTAAAAACCTGAATTCTCTTTCGGTGGGAAACTGAAGACAGAACGCAGCGGTCCGACTGAACACAAGCAAACATTTGTCCATATATTCATTTACATGTTCTTGCAGTTCAGGTCAGATGCGACATCCGTTAGTGACGCGAACCCTGTGCAGAGTGAAGTAGTCCATTACGAGGAAGCAGCTTAGCTCGTACGTTTGGAGACACCGAATCACAAGGATGTGCGATGAGAAAACGATAGAAAAGCCGACAGACAGCCGAACGACAAACGGACCAAAGAAAACCAGGCGAGAGGGTTTGTAACAATCTGCAAATTAATGCATTTCACTGAGTTGTCGTGTGCAGTTTGTTTCCACCCGTTTCTTGCTTAATTCTGGTGAAAAATACGACTAAATCAGCATCTACGCCACAGCATGAACGTGAAGAAGAAAAAAAACAAGAAAACAAGCAACATTGTTGTACCAGATTTGGTTTAAGTTACAAAAGAAGAGTGTAAAAAGAAGTGTAAATACACTTGGCAGTATGTAGGCAATTAAAGCAGAATATAAATAGAGCCACGTTTGGCTTTGTGAAAAAACAAACATGCATATCAAAAACCCTTCAAGCTCAATTCAAACCCCAGGACTGGACACAATCTAACGTCAAGAGTTTAGAGGAAGCTTCTCAAATTAAGGGAAAGAAACTGTCCGTCCCAATATTACTAACCGTCTTTTTTTTCTTTTTTGATTGAAACATTTCTGCTCTTTAAAATATACCTGATCTTCAGCTTTTTGGTCTCTTCCACACCAAAAATACCAGAGATGGGACAGTGTTTGTTTGGCTCAGTTTGAGGGGGTCAATGAGAGTCCGCGGCGGTGAGGCCCGCGGACCCGAGTCCTGTCCACCGATCTGGTCGCCAGTGGACGTGAAGCTGAGCTGCAGCTCCCACCTACACGTGCACAGCTCACAAGTAAACAAGACGCGCTGCAGTGGAAGCAGCTTCTGCTCTAGGTAGCACACACCTGGCATGACTTAGAAACGCAAAAGAACCCCAAAAACATGTCGACTCCGTCGGACTGGCGCACAGAGGGACGCGCGCTTCGTCCCGCTTTCGCTCGTCGAGCGAGCGTTGAACTGGGATGGCTGAGGGCTTGCTGGTCACAAGAGATGCTGTTGATCTGCACCGTGGCTGCAACGGGACGAACAAACGCAGGGCACTTTCAACGGTACTGTAGAACGCACGCACGCACGCACGCACGAGAAACTGGGACAAGGCTGCAGATTTGAGATACATGTGTGAATGTCATTTCAAATCAAAGGAACCCTGACGGGTCACTTCTTAAGTGCAAGGTCCAGGGTGTTCAGAGAGCCGGGCGTCGCTTCGAAGTGTCTCTTCGCTGCGATGCTCCTCTCGTCTCCTGATCGGCTGGCTGGAATTAAAGAGAGAGAGGGGCTGCGCGGCAGGGGAAAGCGGGACGTGTGGAGTGGGTGTTTTGGCTGAAGAGGTGATGGAACATTTGGTCACCGTTTGATTGGGCACGAGCTGCACTTCACCTTTTCTTTTCTTCTCTTTTCTAGTAAAGTCGCTTCTCGAAACTGTGAAGATAAAAAAAGCAAAAATCAGCACTATAAACCAGATTTTATAAAAGTTTAATGCATCTGTGTCTTCTAAATTAAACAAACACGAAAACTAAGTTGAACTCAAATCGAAAACTGCGTTATTTGTTAAATGTATTGCTTCCAATGTCACGACTACAAAGAACTACAGTATTTGAGTTCTTTGAAAGTCATTGCTTCATGTTCCCATATTTCTTTATTAGAAAGACTTTCTGTAAGGCGGGAAGAAAGAGAGCAGGTGGAGATTTGGACCAACGCAGGACGTTTGTGAACTCACGAGTGAAGTCCGTGGACGCCTCCCTCCACCTGGGCAGACATGGTCCGCTTCTCGAACTTCAGCTCTCCAGAGTACATCATAGAACTGAGAGACAGAAAACTTTTAATATCGTGCACCAAACAGGGAGAATTTGGCCTCGAGAGAGACGCGACTCACCGGAGGACAGAGAGGCTCTTAGCCCCGATGTCCTGGCATCCATGCTGGATACCTGCGATGAGGTAAGGTACAAACTTGTGGATGGAGCCTTTGTCCTGGACCGAGCCCGACACTCCCTGGGCCACCTTCACGTTGTCCCCCTCACTGTGGATCGTCACCCCACCCACTTAATACTCAAGTCTACATAAATCATGACTTTGGATTTTGTGGAAAGAACTCCCACATACCTAAAATAGCGTTTCTGGCTGCTTGTACTCTTCTCCATGGCGTCCAGGGAGCCCATGCCGCGATATTTTTTCAGCCGCACGCCATCTGAGAAGAAGTACTCTCCAGGAGCTTCAGTGGTTGCCGCTAGCAACGAGCCCATCATAACTGATGTGGGAGACAGGAAAGAGTCATCTGGGTTCACAAGCCGCCGTTTTTGTGATGTTTACATAAGACGCTGCGTGACATCTACAGAATCAGATGATGTCCGACAGCTCTGCAGGTCTCACCGGTGGACGCGCCCAGAGACAGAGCCTTCACTATGTGGCCCACCGTCTGAATGCCGCCGTCGGCAATGACCGGCACGCCGAAACGCCTGGCGTACTCTGCCACCTTGTACACGGAGGTTCCCTGGGGCCGCCCACACGCCATCACTGCAGGGTAGGAGACACATATGACACGAACGCCATGGAAACCAAACACATTCAGGGGACAGAGACGACCGTGGGAGACGCTCTGATGTTCTTTTTTTGGGAAATGTGACCCAGTCTGAACGTGAGATTGGTCTCTATGGCAACACAGGATGGAGACCTTGGTGAATCACCATGACAACCGAGTGTTCTCTGGGTATTTGTTCCTGGTAGAAACTGAGTGCAGTAGCTCATCTTCGTCTGCTGTAGCCGTTACAGAGATTTGTGCTTCTTTGTTCGTTTAAACTTTCATAAACTGTCACATGCTGGTGAAAAATCGAGTGGCGCTCTACGTTTTCTGTTAACAGCAGTCCATTTCTGCGGCGCCGTACCTTCCTGTGTGATGCAGATGGAGCCGCAGCCCATACCGACTCTCAGAGCATCCACACCGGCATCGATCAGGTTCTTAGCCTGAGCTGCTGTAACCACTGCAAGAACAAAACCGTGTCAGTAAATGTGTCCACAATTATGTTACCTTGTGAATGTTTGCATTGGAACAGCTACAAACTCACCATTTCCTCCCACAACTTGTAAGTCTGAGTACTTCTGTTTGATATAACTTATCATGTTAATCTGATACACCGAGTTTCCTTGTGAAGAGTCCTGCAAACGCAAACAAATTACCAGCTCAGATATAAATCACGTTAGGTTAAAAAGCACAGGTCACCTACATCTGACCCAAACCCCCGCCAGTACCGCCACGTCCACCTCAAACCCCCGCCAGTACCGCCACGTCCACCTCAAACCCCCGCCAGTACCGCCACGTCCACCTCAAACACCCACCAGCACCACCACATCCACTCCAGCTTGCACCAGCAGGTCCAGTCTGTATTTGTCGTCCTCTCTGGTTCCGATCGCGGCGCCACACAGAAGCTGTTTGCGGGAGTCTTTGGAGGCTAGAGGGTAGTCTCTGTTCTTCTTCAGATCCGTCCTGGCGATGATAGCCACCAGCTCGTCGTTATCGTTTACTATGGGAAGTTTACCTGGTGGGACAGAAAGTAGAAAGCAAAGTTATGCAATTACATGTGAATCCAGTTAGAAAACCGCGCTTGTCGTCTCACGGACTCACCTTTTTTGCTTCGCTGCAGGATGTCATTGGCTTCCTTCAGCGTAACACCAGCTGGAGCCACCACCAACTCTTCCCTCTTAGTCATTGCCTGCAAGATAACAACACGACTGGGTTCACATGACAGCTTAAAAAAAAAAAGTTTTATCCAGTTTTCTAAATGGACTCGATTATGGCAATACAGAAAAGTGCAGTTCCTCTACTGACCACTAGGGCTCCAAAAACAAGCCAATCTCCAGGTTAAAATGTCCTTTACAGCAGAAATAAACATATTTTATGGCTTGGTACAAAAATTGGTTTTGCTCTCCTCACGTAGATTTAACATCCCTGACAACTGTACAGGAAAATACCAATAATGCTTTAAAGTACCAAGATTATATTCTTGCAGAAAATGACCCACCTCCTCCAGAGGCCTGTTATGGTCTTTCTCAGACAGGAAGTCGATATCTCTGGAGGTGACGATGCCCACTAGCTTGCTGCCCATCTTTCCTGTCTCTGTGACAGGAATACCAGAGAAACCATGTCTTACTTTGGCCTCAAACACATCCCCAACTGTGTGGCGCGGACTCATTACAACTGGGTCTGTGATAAAACCCTGCTCAAACCTCTGAAAACCAAGAGAAGACAAACACAATTACTGCAATTAATATGATGGTTTCAGTCATTTTCTCTTACTTCTGGTTGTTTTAGAGTGAAGCAGCAACAACAGCAAAAACACACGTGAGAGAAAACAAAAGATTAATTCACACAAACACACACATGCAGGAGGAAGAAAAACAAAAAAAATTAACAAAAACACCCAAACATCAAAAACCCCAGACAGTTACCATATCCTAGATAGAGAGAAGATGAGAGAAATAAGAAACGTCAAGAGAACAGTCATTCGAACAGAGTTCGTCCAGCAGTAACCGCCGTTACCGGGACATTCTGGAAACATCTATAAATCATCGCTTACCTTGACCTTGCGGACTTCATTAGCTTGGAATTCTGGCGTGCAGTTGTGATGAATGATTCCAATCCCTCCCATTAGCTACATAGATAAGAACAGATAAATTAGACATTTTTGATGGGAAAAAGACAATCTGTTCTCTTTGTAAGCATTTCTTACCGCCATAGCGATTGCCATGGCTGACTCTGTGACGGTGTCCATGGGGGAGGAGATGAGAGGCGTTTTCAGGGTGATCTTCCTGGTGAGTGCCGATGTCAGATCCTGAGGGACAACAAAGAAATTCACACATCGGCCACCAGGGGGCACACTGCACCAAGGAGATGAAACAGCCCTGCCGTTTCCCCTTCGTTTGGCTCTGCTTCTAAACCTGACATCAATGTCTTACACATCATTACCATGTAATAAGAGCCTCGTTTAAGCCTAAAAGAGAGCAGGTTCAACTGCAGTGTGTCATTTTGTGAAAACGCAGAAACACTCTGCAAACTCACTGCACTTCATTTTCAACATTTACCTTCACTTATCACAGATTCCCACAAGAGCCAGCACAGCTTGTTTTCAGTCGGGAGGAAAATAATGGCATTCCTTGCACATGGGAAACCAGTGAACTAGTGCTGAAACTGGTCTAAACTTCACTCTTTATCTCACACAGACGTAAACTGTACAGGTTGCTCGCCACATTTCTCAGGGGTTCATGGAGAAGGCGAGAGAGGAGGAGGAAAAAAACCGAAACACCTAACATTACATCTCCATATATAGAGCACAGCTGCACCGACCGGCCAACCGAGAACAACATGATCCCGAAAAATCTCCCACGATGGCACCAGTGCCCGTCCCCGTCACGGCCCTGCTACTTTTCTCCGGTACATGCAAGCCAAAAAAAAAAAACAACCCGAGATCAAAAGCTTTCATATTAACTCTGATGACATATTAACAACCATTTTAAATAAATGTTCTTCCATTTTCTGGCCTCAGAAGTAACTGGACTTCCTCCCTGCAGATGCTTTGCAGGCCTTCTCATGAATCTGAAGGTGAGCAGAGTATAAACCTGCACACCTCAGAATTCATCTGGATACTTCAGTCAGCAGCTCCATGGTCTATAAACGCCAGTGAACACGAGCTCATACAGGACCAGACCATAACACCGCCTCCGCCGTGTTTGGCACAGATCACCAGCTGCTCCTCTCCTATCTGAGGTACTTTTATTTACTTAATGGCATGTCATATTTATGTGAAGCCTCTTAAAATTAAAAAGAGAAGGTCTACACTTTGATCTCCTCCATCACAATGGTTTATAAAGATTAAATTGTAAAAAAGGCCATTGTCAAAACACTTGAATCAGACGGTAAATCAATTCAACTAAAACATGTTAGTGCTGCGTAAAATGGAGAAATTTCATCTAAATCTGGTGTTTAATGTCATTTCCTGTTGTAGATGGCGGGAACGTCGACCAGACATGAATGTAAACACAAAAAGGGCGGAGTCAGCCGAGCAGGCGACGACGTCAGACCAAATCGGCCGCATATACGCACACATGCAGACAGCAAGAGGAAAAAACAACGCTGTTTTTGTCAAACCGGCAATTATGAAAAGGAGCCGAGTCTGCAGCTGGAGAGGAGAGGCTTGTTTAAAAATATAAATCAAAAATAGTCACTGTAATAAAGCTGATGTTTTAGGAAAGACTCTGCCAGGAAACTGTGCCACAACACACATTTATCACCGAGTAGACTAAACTGAAGAAAGGTTTCTGCTTGGATGTTTAGAGCAGTTACAGACCCCCTCTGGCACATCTCAGCACTCACCACTTCATCCGAGGTAAAGTCGATGAAACCAGGTAAGATCAGGAAGTCACTGGAAGAAAAACAAAACGAAGAGTCAGCTGAGCAACATCGAAGTCTGAAACATGACCAGATTTTATTCAAAACTCTACAAAACTAAAAGACTGAATGAGTAAAGGTTTGGAAGACCATCACTAGAAGTAATGTCATTTTGAGAACTAGGAAGTGAACAAATGGGACTTCTACTGGTGAGAAAACAGCACAGATGTGAATGTGACATAAAAACAAGCACCACTTACAACCCAGAGTCAAAAAATCCTGGAACATTCTGGAAAACAAATGCAGCCACAAAAGGAATGACTTGCAAATCTCATAGCCAGAAAACATCAAACCCTTAAAGTGAGACATTGTGCGTGAAGTGGACCTATGAAGAAAACACCCAGAGGAACAACGTGCAACTCATTAAGTTAATCGTCAACAGGTCAGTGACACGGTTGGGTATAAACTCGTCGAGTTTGATCGGAGGTCCACACTTCTGCAGAAAAATATATCCATTCACTGAAGTTACTGCAGAATGCTGCTCCTCAGCTCAAAATTGCAGAGACTGAACATCATTTACAGTTTAGAAGATCCTCAAAACATTTGGAAAACTGCAGAAAGCCACATCCTCCAGCCCGAAGAGAAGAGGGACTGTTTGGTTTTGTTCATCTCTCAGCATTGGTGTACATTTTCAAAGGCAGATTTCACATTTGGAAAGAAAACACTGAAAGACATGCAGATTTTAGAGCAACATGCACTTCCATCCAGACAACATCCTTCAGGGAAGACTTTGCATCTTTCAGCAAGACGATGCAAATCAAATAGTGAATCTGTAACAACAGCATGGCTTCTTATCAGGAGAGTCCGGGTGCTGAAGTGGCCTGCCTGCAGACCAGACCTCCCACCAACCCCAAACACCCGGCACACTGAAGACCAAAAAAATACTCGACTGTTGAGGAGCTCAAATCTTATATCCGACAGAAATGGGACAACATTCCTGTCCTAAACTCCATCAACTGGTCTCCTCAGGTCCCAGATGTATTTGGACTGTTGCTAAAAGAAGAGCAGATGCTACACAGCAGTAAACATCTCCAGGTAACTTATTTGAGACGACATCAGACACGTTTTCTATGTACCACTGTGATTGTAATATGGGTTTATGAGATCTGCACATCACAGTATTCAGTTTTAATTCACAGCACGTCCTACATCATATCCCTACTTTGTTAAGACTGCGGTTGCAGACTACAACTCAAGGTTATGAACACAGTCTGAAGGCATTTTCAGGCCAAACGAAAAGTTTCCTGACTTCTGTATTTAACTGCTCTGACCAACATTTGTAACAGGTCACAGCAACACTGCTTCTCACAACCTAATGCTGGATTCATTTATCTTCTGTGCATCTGCAGGGCGCCAACAGCAGCTGCCGCCGGTACCTGCGAAAAAGCAACAGTTGGCCTGTTTTAGCTCTTGACCTGCATAAACATGAGGTAAAACGAGATATGCCAAGGAGACGGAGCTAGACACAGGAATGCTGCGTTTGTTTTTCTGGTGAGTCTGTATGTGTTTAGTGGTTTTTGCAGATGGGTGGTGAAAAACGGGCCCAGTGACAGATGGAAAAAATGCAAAAGAAGGGAAGCTGTGTGCAGCAAATGAACGTTGAAGGAAAGTATGCACTGGAAATTAATCATAAAAAACCCTGAGCAGCACTGGTGGACACGATGAGTCCAAATGAAAATGGAAGTTTAAAAGAGAAGATGAAGGGCTGATCTGGAGACGGAGGGGACAAGAAAAAAAGTCACGCCCAGAAGAGCATCTGCTAACCTCCAACAGGAGCCTGAAATCTGAGCTGCAGCTCGCAGACGGAGCCGGCTGCGAGCTGCGACGCGGGATTCGCTTTGAATCCCAAAGATAACAATGGGCAGCTCATGACCTCATTATGGTTTCCATTTGAATGTCAAATGTTGACAAATGGAAGATGCCAAGTAGGAGTGTTTCAAGGTAAAAGCAGAGCCACTACCGGTCTTCACCGTCTGGCTCCGTTCCTCAACAAAACTCTCAAAAACAACCAAGCAGATGACAGATGAAAAACACCAAGGGTTTTGTAGATGCGGCAACGACAACATGTAGTTTTCTGAAGTGCCACCAATGACGACCACTAGGGGCTGCCTCCAAAAGCTACTTTTAATTTTTACTGAAATTTTAAATGATCCAACTTTCACGCGCACATCAGGTACACTTATACTAATACTACACTAAACTTGTGCAAATCCACGGGTGTTTTTGCAGTGCACTTGTGACTCAAAACCTACGGTGTCAACCGTCTAGCTGGTGCTTTAGATAATCATGCTTATCTCAAAGATAATGCGGCGTGCTGTGCTGATAATCGTTCTAAGAGACAACCACAACTTGCTCTGGGTTGGCCTGGAAGAGTCGGCGGAGATGACCGCCGAACAGAGCCGAGACGGCAGTCCGATCTGCTTTCTGCCGATGACCGCCCGAGGTGGGCGCGGCTTTGACTGGCTGCTCCAGGTGAGCCACCTTCGCCACCGTCCAGCGGGGAAACTACTTTCTCATTTTTATAAAATATAAAATGTGCGTGTGCCCAAATTTCTACGCCCTCCCCTTCCGATGTTTCCCCCACTGAAGCCACTTTAGTTAAAAACCGCGGTCCAGTCCTGGTACCGTCAGTTGACAAAGCGATGCCGTATGCAATCTACAATATGGACAGCATGTTTATTTACAAATTTAATTAGCTCTTCTGGGATGTTTTCTCGTCTTACTTCCTATTCAGCTCATCTTCTTGAACCATTTTGCCCTGACCTCCATGAAATATAGATTCTTCTGGAAACACAGGCGTTCTCATGATTGGGTCCAACTAAAAGCACAAAGTCTGGTAAAGCAGCTTTACGAGGGAAGAGCTAAATAAGATTTTGTGGTAAAGGCATAATTAAAGATGTGATGGGTGTGGGCCTGGACCTCTCACAGCGACAACCCTTTCCACTCCGACTCACAAGAGCACACACACCCAAAATTAACTGCACAGTATCTGCTTTTACAGTATTTAACTTCAGTTATGTAATTTATGGTCTAAATTGTCAACGTTCTGTGGGGAGCCATAAGCCACTTTCTAAACTGTATTTTACTGCGTCTACATGAGACGAATCACTCTTACCCCGCATGTCAGCGCTGACAAAACAGCCTCTAGTTTTCGTCGGTTACTTTAAAGGTCACTCCAGAACTGTAGACATAAACATGAAGTGTGATTCCTACACGTGGTTTCAAAAGGTCACAATAGTGCAGGAAGTAGCTACTCACACTCACAAAGATGCTTCTTTTTTCCTGCGTATCACTTTCATCACATCTGAGAGAAAACTGACAAAAGACTCAATATACACAATCCACACGTATCAAATAAAATTATTAAAAAAGGGGAGGTACCTTAAGGTTCTGTTTTTTAGTGTGAATTATCTTCAACAACTTTATCTGTGCTGCATTTTGCAAAGATTAGGTGCAGGGAGGTTGAAACAGATAAAGTTAGTCATGCACTACGAGATAATCGGGGCCCGCTGAGGTCCCAGGTCTCTCTCTGATGACGCTGAAGTGCTGATGTCTTGGCCTGAGGCGTGTTAACAGTGACAGAATGTGTTCATGTGTGAGAAGAACCATCAGGACAAATGCTCACATGCTCTGAGGATTGTTAAAGTAACATAATGACACTCCATCAGAAAGTGAGCTGATAACTGCCATTAAAATGGACATCTAATGCCCACTTCCAGCCAGTCTGTCTTATCTTGATTACCTCTGCATCAACTCTGCACTCGTCCTACCTCCAATACATGTCATGTTCTGGGAAAGCGCCTAGAGACAACTTGTGTTGTAATAGACGCTATATAAATAAAATTGAAATTGAATACTTTGTAATCACTTCAGAACAATAAAGAAAACGCTCACAAATAATACTACTATTGAAAACGTGGTGATATGCAGTGTGTTTGAGGCTCGACTGCGGCTAAGCCGCGTTAATTCACACAGCAAATCGAGTTGGTAGGAAGTCAGGTCTGAGAACGGTATAAAGAATCAAGTGGATTTTCAAAATAAAGTGCAACGAGCTGGCTCCGACTGGTACGTCGACATTACGTCAACCTGTGGAGGCTGTGGGTGAAACATTCAGAGAGAAGACATCTGTAAGAGGAGGGGTTCGGTTTAGAAGTCAAAAAAGCTCATTTTATTTGATGCCTGCAATCTAGAAACCTTCCGGTGAACTCTCACTAATCCAGCCAGGGAACGTCCCATCCCAGTGAGACCTGAGAACGGGCGCAACAAAACTTCCGAAACCAAGTCATATGTGCTGGAAAATACACATTTCTTCCAAGATATTACAATAACAGTAAAACCGTATGAACGAAGCAGCAGATCGTCGCTCTCTCCTTGGCGTGGCCAGCAATCCCAATTTCTCTCCTCTTTGATACAAAGAATTGTTCTTGAATAACAAAATCAACTTATCAAGGTCATCTGCACCTGATGACGTAGTCAGCTCAAGTCCTGAAACAGTCTCACGCTGCAGAGTTTGCAAGACTTAAACAAACCATGATTATTTTCCTGAGAAATTCCCTTTTACTCTTTTATTTAAAGCATCCAACAATGTCTACGACAGGAATTCATCCTCACAACACTTTGGATCAGCCCAAAAACAAGCCACTCTTCGTAGCATTACCACGTCTGCACACACAGATCTGCTGTGTGGACAGAGTTATGACAGACGATACGGTGCTTATGAGAGCAAACGCTCCGGCACATTCTGTAATGTCACAAACGTCTGACTTATCCAAACCCTTTTCCATCTTGGAGGGGCGAGAATGTTCAAATTACAACTGTAAAAAACACTATTGTGGCTATTTCCTCTTGTCCATTGTCTGCATGTTTGTTCTCACTTTCCATGTCACCTACAACTGCAAGAGATTTTGCATAAGAATCTGTCAATGTTTTGCCGTGTTGCCTGGTTTATATTGCAAAACAAACCCTGGGGCATATTGATTAATTGCTTTTCATATTCAAACCAAGTCCATCCACCTCCAGTAATTCACATGCCATCAGTTTAGGTGTTCACATGTAAACCTTTCCTTTAGACATGACTCACTTAATTACAACTCATGCAGAAACACTCAAATACATGAACATTTCCTTCTCACAAAATCCTGCAAAGCAGGATTAACAATAAGAAAAAGCCAAGATCTCTCAACTCATACGCAATGTCCCTTCAGGAAATGCTGAGAGGGCATCTTAAGCAATGATTGTTGTACTGTAATGATTGATTGCAGCGGTCATCAGGCCCTGTGGCAGATGTATACAAGACTTAAACTGTGAAGGATTTTGGAGAATGTTCTATGAGAGTGAAGACAAAGAAAGACGACATGCATGCACCTCAACGCCAAAGCACAACACTGCTTTTCATCATACATGGCTATCAATATTTAAATACGCCATAATATATCATCAGAGTTCAATTCTTTTCATTAAAATTCTCCTTAAGCTGATAGATGACTGTGCTACTGGTACACTAAGACGCGAGGAAGATGAGTGATGAAAGAGGTTAGAAAATTCCTGCTCAAGTACTACATCAGCCAGAGCACAGCTCCTGTGACGAAGGGCTTGAGGTGTTCGTGCATTCATGTCTGTACAGGACAGAATCATGCATTTTGAGAATTAGTTCAAGTTTATTATGCAGGTATGTCCAATGGAAGCAAATTGCATCCCCATGATCAAGATCAAGCATCAGACAGGATCCGTATTAACTGTCGACATTCATGCACTTCATTCATGACAAAACACTCAGATTATGGAATCAAACCTCCTTTGGAGGGACAATAATTTGCTTCCCCTCCTTTCATTTAAACATTTGGAGAAATAGAGGATTTTTTTTAAAAACAGTTTTAAGATGACTGTTTTACTCACTTGTAAGTCAACCCATCTCCTTTAGAGCATAGCTCTTCAGCCGTATAACCATCCGAGACAACACACTGTTGGTCAGATCTGCTGGTTCAAAATGCGTTGGCCATTACAAAGCACTGGTGTGTACACTTAACCCCCCACTCAGCACGGGTGAGGTTTTCATTTAAAAAAAACAAACACAAACAAATCAGGAAACCTTCCTTTTAGCATCATTTAATGACTTTACAGAGATGTTTAGAAGAAAAAAGGTCAAACAAAGTCGACATTTGTAAAAGCAGGGAAACTTACTTGTACGTAAGGCCGTCTCCGATTGAGAAAAGCTGCTGCGCTGAAAGGCCGTCATCGGGGACGTAGCCTGTGCCACCACTGATTAGGTAATCTGCCATGCTGTCAAGAGATAAACAGAGGTCACTACAATCGACTGCGCTGACAAACACTTAACACAAAGATGTTGATCTGCAGAAACACCTAAACACAAAAAAATATGATTTGTCAACAATCCTGCCAGAATCTACAGGATATATTACAAGAAAAGAAGACATGATTCACTATTTTAAACGTCTGAATCACAGAGAAGTTAATATTGAACTTAAAATTGATTTTTGTTTTAAACACAGAGATATTTTTTCCTCCCGTATGCCAGGGTCACCTCAGCAGATAACTGAGTTTCACATATTGATGCAACGTAATTTTTGTTTGTTTCTTTTAATGCTGGACGTCGTTCCTGACACAAGCCTTTGCATCTGGCGTGGGACCAGCAATGGGGGGCAAAGCAAGGTTCAGCGTTCTGCCCAGAGGCCTTTTGACACATGACAGAGCTGTACATCGATCTTCCAACATTTCCAGTTGGAGGGCAACTGAATCAACCCACTACGCCGCACCGCCACCCCTGAGAACTCCCTTATACACCCCATTACTAGAGGGGTAAGACAACATACATTAAGACCCTGATCTAGTAGGTTCTATCACATTTACTTATAAATGCTGACTGGGCCATGTTCTTCTGTCCATGCACTCTTTAAAATGAAATCATTTCATCTCTATCTGCTGACGAACAGTAAACGTCCACTTTGCAAGCAGCGTCTGGACTTTCTAACAGGCAGACGTAGCCATGGCAACATCAACATCCCGTCAGCATCAGGTTCGGCGCCCTGCCTGCTAAGTGCAAAGCATCCGTTTCCTCCATAAACCACCCCGTAATAAACTTGCTGCCAAATTTGAGTAATAATCCCTCTCAACTCCTAACTGAAAACACCACCATTAGAAAGAAGATTAAAATCACAAGACTCACACATGCGAGCCAGAAAATAAGGACAGTTTCTTATGCTGTGATGTTGTGCTAGGTGAGATGCTTCCATGTTATGTTTGCCACAAAGAATTCATTTTAATAAAAAAAAAAAAATCTTTTTTTTTAATGTCAACGTGTGATGCAAAACATGGCCGGGTGACCCACTAACACACAAACGCACCACTAACACAGAAACGCACCACTAACGGCCGCAGCCAGCACTTATTTTAAATGTCGGCGAACGTTTACAGCAAACTGGACTAAATTAAGCCAAATAAATGTAAAAATAAAAGTAACCTATACGCAAAATGTCGTTTATCTCTAATCCTGCGGTTAAATTAACTGTCTGGCGGCCGAGATTAGATTATCAGCAGCTAGCAAACACCGGCCACTTGGATCACGAACCCGCGCGCGCGCGCGTGCATGTGGCCCGTCAGACCTGATGGTTGACCCCCCCCCCCCCCCCCCCCCCCAGTAGAAGTGATGTCACGTCCATCCCTGTCACACATTGTTTTATATTCTCAAACTTGTCACCTTTAATCGTCTTCGGCAGCCAACCAAGTTAAATAAACGTCGTCAGAAACGTGTTTTAACAGCAATAGTTCAGGCACACGGGGCAACGGTTCATGCAGAGAACTTGCGACTGCTGCTCGCGTTTCATGAGCGTAAACCAGGCCGAATTTAAGAAGGAGTCTGTATATGTACAGAGAACTACTTCATATATTTTCTGTACACGATAAGCCAAATCTGGGAGAAGAATCAAAGCAAGTCTTCAAGAGTTTTTGAAGCAAGGTTGGTGATGCAATTAGATGCTTACGTATTCCGTCCCCTACATCCGACTGTTACCAGAGGACAAATAGCAAAATATAGCATTTTCAAAAAGCAAAGCAAATATTATTAACCACAAATACTGTATGGGTTTTTTCTTTCATGAAAAATTTGATTTTCCACCCCAGCAAGCACCGAATAAAAACCCCGTTTACACGGTCGCCACACCTGTGTAGTTCAACCATTAACATAGCCACTACTCATTTTTCCACGATCAGTGGAGGTCTGGATGATTAGCAGGCAGGTTTGTGCTGCAGACAGCCCGTTAAAGCCGTCGTGGACCCGACTACAGCGGTTTAGTCCGACATGCAGCAGGAGCCGAGGTCCGCTTGCAGACATGTGGGAGCAGCCGTTAGCATGTAGCATTAGCAGCTTCGATATTCAGGCTGCTTCTTCATTAAAAGCCTCCCGAGACTTTAAGATAAGCATTGGCTTCGTTTAACACAAACGCAAGCGTTTCAAACTCCATAACTCCACCGCAAGAGTTAAGCTGGAGCATGTTTGCCAGAGTAACGTAGCGCCAGCGGCTGAAGCCCACGTTGAGCAGAAGGAAGCGGCTTCGCAGCTGCGAGGCGCCGCTGCTGCGGCGACTGCAGCCGGAGCGGCCCCTCATCAGCGCGTTACTGTCAACACGTTACCACGTTACCACGTTACCTCGTACGGAAAGAGACGAACTAGAGGGAAGCGGCTCCAGGCGTTGAGAGGTGGTCTGCAGGACGAATCTGTGTCGGTCCGCAGACAGTGTTGCTGTTTTGTACTGCAGCAGCGTCACGTCCTCTCTGACCCCCCCCTCCCAGAGCCACGTTAACCCCCTGCGTCCTGCTGCTGCCAAATCAGGAGCAGATCTGCAGCGATAAAGGTTAATGTGCAACAGAAATGCCTTTTTGTGGCGTTACGAAGGACTAAAACGTTGCCACACTGCTTTGTAAGTATCCTTCAGCTGGCACATGCACGCCTGTTGATGACTCTCAAGAACCCAGTTAAACAACCACGTCCATATGTTATCTTTACATTTGTATTATTTTAATTTTCGGTTTCATTTTTAGTGTTTAGGGTGCATGATCCTATGGCCGATGTTGTCCAGGGAAATTACACCTTGCCAGGCCCAAAAAAGGTAACTTTCACTCCAAATAGTTCTGTAGTCCTGAATTTAAATAATTGACTTCCCTTTGGGATTACTAAAGTATTTTTGAATTGAATAGAAGATTTTGTATGATTAGGAACTCGGTTCAGTTGGTCCGAGTTTGCTTTCACGCTGTACTTCGTCAGATGAATTGAAACTTTTGAATGTCTTATTTTGTTCCTCGTATTTGGCACATTAAGAATTAGTGAAGGAGAAGACAAGAAAAGCAATGAACAAGAAACCTTGCTTGTCTGTTAATGCACGACACAAGTGGTCCATTTGGCACATTAGATATTACTTGTTGATCCCAGTCTGCTGGTCGCTCTTCCTATGTCACATGTGAATATCTTGTAGCGTCTAGAGGTAGATTCTTCTTTCTTCCCGGTTCTGTTCCCCGGAAATGCATGTCAAATCGAAAGGAACCAGACTAATTGTTTAAATTTCAAACTTTGATTTATCTCACCACAAGATAGTTTTCCACTTTTGCTCGGAGGCCATGACAATGTTTGTGGATCATGCTCGGTTGTGGCTCCTTTTTTTTGTACATTAGGGATTTTCCATTACAGAACCAGTCCTGTTTTGAGTCCAAAGCTACCTGAGGGCTCAAAGGTCTCCACTCAGTTATGGCCTTGTCCCATGTGCACAGAGATTTCTTCAGATTCTCTTAATCTTTTCATGCTATTATGACTTCAGTAATTATCAAATTCATTCTAGTAGCAGCTTCCTGATGGTATATAGTCAGAGGTTATTAAAAAAGCCAAGTTTTATTTTTTGTTTGTTTGTTCTTTGCTTTCACTAAATCTTTATAAACGCAGCAAAACCAGAGACTTTTGCATTATATGGTATTAGCTTCAGTAAATGTGCATCAAAGCTTATTAGGACTTGATGTGAACAAATCTGACCAGGCTGACAATGTATCTCCACTTTCCGCACCAAACCCTTTTGAAGATGCGTGACAGAACTAATAAGTCAAACCGGCACGAGTGGAGATGTGATCCCAGACTGTGCGTTGGCGTGACTTTTGTAATGAAAAAAAAAAAATCACGTGCTTCAGCTCAAATGTATTTATCAAATACAACGAGTCTTTGATCACTTCCTCAGCGGAAAACGGTCACGTTCAAGTTTATTTTCTTTGGCTTTGTCAAATATATTTTTAAAGTTTGTCTGAATTTTCTTAACTGGTTCAAACACACAGAAGTCACCGTCAGCCACATTTTGTTCACATGATAACACAGCGTGGTGCAACGAAGCACAATGGACCATAACGGGCTGTCAGCTTAGGCTGGCTTTGCAGACACCAGGAAAGAAAATAAACCGTGGATGAAGGACCCTGGCTTATTTTAGTCTAATAAGCTACCATATATAAAGTACTATAGCAGTTCTAAAACAAAAAAGTTGGGGCACAGTGTAAAAGGTGATTATGAACAGAAGTCAAAAAAGATAAATAAGGAAATAGGACACAAAAACATAATGGAAGTGAGGAGACCAGTCTTTGGAGTTTTGGAAGAAGACTGTTGTCCCATTCCTGTCTGATATCGAGTCAGAGTTACAGTCCTGGTTCGTCTTGTTTTTAGTTTCATGAGGCGCCAAATGTTTTCCGTTGGTGAAACACCTGGACTGCGGCAGTCCAGTTCAGCACCTGGACCGCTGCAGTCCAGTTCAGCACCTGGACCGTTGCAGTCCAGTTCAGCACCTGGACCGCTTCAGTCCAGTTCAGCACCTGGACCGCTGCAGTCAAGTTCAGCACCTGGACCGCTGCAGTCCAGTTCAGCACCTGGACCGCTGCAGTCCAGTTCAGCACCTGGACCGCTGCAGTCCAGTTCAGCACCTGGACCGCTGCAGTCCAGTTCAGCACCTGGACCGCTGCAGTCCAGTTCAGCACCTGGACCGCTGCAGTCCAGTTCAGCACCTGGACCGCTGCAGTCTAGTTCAGCACCTGGACTGCGGCTGTAATGGATGCAGTTTGTGGTTTAGTATTGTCTTGCTGAAAGCTGCAAGACCTTCCTTTAAAAAGGACATTGTCTGTAATGGAGAACATGTGCTCTAAATCTGTGTACACGTTTCAGGCATTTGAATTTTTTTCCTTTCCTGATGTGCAAACTGCTTTGTCACTGACCTGTTAACACTTAACTTCATTAGTTCCCAGAGTTCCTGCAGATGTTTCTTTTAATGCTACTTACTTTTCCAGTTCCTGTTGCCCATATCCCATATAACATTTAAAATGGAGTTTCATATTTTTCTTAAGATGGTAAAATGTCTCACTTAAAACACTGATATGTTCTACCAAGAACAAAATATTGGTTTATGAGATTTGTAAATCACTGCATTGAAGCCCAGTATGTTAGTTACTTGAACACAAATTCTCATGTGCTGAAAACCAGTCGGTGAACAATCATGATCGTGTCAGCTGTTTCTGGATTTGGATGATCACATTCATCTAACCTGAATCAATACCTGTGTCCCAACACAGCTGGAGGCTGAAATAGCTGTCAGAAACACGTCACTAGAAGTTCCTTATTGCGTTCTCACAGCACAGAAGGAACAGGATGAAACTTTTCGCTGCCAACTGCAGCTCCTCATGGTCTTTTTTTTTTTTTGTTTTTAACTCCAGCCCAAGAGAAGTATTCCTGTGGACACCCTGTACGCCACGAGACAAAACATGGATCTGTTTTTCCCTCTGCTTTTGTGTGATATTAAATGTGGGTCACTGCAGATATGGGTCAGTGGTTCCTTTACGCACTGTAGCTATTCTCAGCAACTTGATTCAGCCTTGTTTATCCTCCCTGCACCGCGCTGCTCGCTCCTGCCCTGATGGTGCATCACAGAAACATCAGGGCACACAAGCAGGACAAAGGCCAGTTTAAAAATAACACCTAGTAACATCTGTTGAGCTGTTTTTGTTTGTGTGAGCGTCTGTTTGTATGCCAAGTATCTGCAGGACCTTGAAACTGCTCAAATGAAGGGCGTCAGTCAAAGCGTGTGTTTCATGTAACTGATCAGACGTCATGAGCTTTATTACATGCTGTGAAGGCGAGCCAGCAGAAGCTTCACAGTCCAGGTTTATGTCATCATTCTATGGAAACGTCTCCTTCTAAAAGGTAACCTTGCTTTCAACTTTTGTCTGGAACAGATCATAAATTTGATAAAACTTGCCATCCCAGTA
>CM026219.1:2165774-2171682 GCA_014839995.1 Xenentodon cancila | reverse complement strand
GTAACTCACCTCTCCGGGCCAAAACCTGCCTGAATCCGTGTGGCGTTGTATCTCTGGGCTGCGGTTTCGTGTCCAAGGCTGTGGGAGGTCTGCCAGGTGTAGCGTTCCCCTTCCCTGCAGGAGAAAGTGGCCCGTGATGGCTGAGCGTCCCCTACAATCCTTCGATAGTCCCCCTGCGGGCTCTCTCGTTCCACATCCCCGAACTGCTTGTATCCGAATTCTTCCATTATCTGTCCAAGGTCAGACCTGAAACCAGGGGCCCCTCAGCCCTCAGCTGTTGCACCACCAGTACCAGCAGAGCTTTCTTGTCTTTAGACTGAATTTAAACGATCGGTGGGAAAAAATTCAGAGTCCATGCAAAAGTCATAACCTGAGTGTATTCAAAGTTTAGTCAAAACTTCCTTCTTGTTTTCAGATATTCTGCTCTGAGTCCCGGCGTGTGGTCTGTTTGCTCTTCTGCTGCTTTCCAAACTTGCAGTAACTGAAAAAAATGGAGAAACCTGTGTCAGATCTCTTCGTCTGCCCGTGCAACAGGATGCACCTGCTTTCAGAGGCAGCAGCCACCTCTGGGTGTGTCAACAGAGGGCGTCACCTAGGAGATTCTCCCACCAAGAGGGTGTCGCTGTGGCAATGATTCCAGCACAAGAGCCTTGTGGTGGATGGGTGAGAGCTGAATCCTTTCAATCGTGGAGGAGATTTGTATTTGCACTGAACTTACATGTGGGATAAAACACTCATTGCCCTGAGCGTTGAATACGCCTCGAGAGGAGTGAGTGGTCGTGTCCTGCTGAGTGCTCCAGGAAGCCGTCTTAATGTGTTGTTCCCTCTGTACGCATGGGTTAATCCTGCTCTCTGTCCATGGCACCACGTCATTTCACAAAGAGGATTTCAGCTTTAGAATGAAGTGCAGAGGGAACAAGCTCAGCAAAGGGAGCAGCGCATTTCAGTGCATTTCTGTGGGCTGTTGGCTGCATCAGTGGGAATGTGTCACGTCCGAACTAAAATTCCTCTCTCTAACCCATGATAGGTGACTTTGATTGCCTCTCAGGCCTAACGCATCATTTAGATTTTCATTGCAGAGTTGGTGAGTGTGATCGCTCTGCCAAGGTCAGTCCTGCTGCAATGTAACAGCATGTGTTTGACACTGCAAAAAAAAGGTTGCATGAAAGTGTGAAAGTTACACAATCTCTGTAAATAGCTTCAGAACTATTTAGTTCTCAAAATAATCTCACAAACACACACCCCAGGAAGGCAATGCCATGCCGTACTGGTTCCTGTGGGATTATACACACACAACATGTGAAACAGGAGTCTGCTTTTCTTAAATAAAACTTTAGCACCATTAAAAGTGGTGGAAGTGAGGTAATTCAGGAACTTTGGTTTGAGCTTCCACATTGCCCTCAAAGGGCTCACCAGTGTGATTGAAGGGAAAAACGACCCGGACAAACCACCGTGAAGTGTTTTGTGACTAAAGTTATCTCTTCTTTATTTAAATTAAACCTGTAAAACATCCTCATTTCAAGTCTTGCTGCCAAATCAACATCTGAAACAAGTTCTGCCAGATCCCAAACAAGGGCGAGCAGAGCTCTGCTGGGCCTCGTGGTCACTAGCTCCAGGGCATAGTCCAGTCGCAGTTGCTCGCGGGTTGATCAAGCCAAGCCGCCTTGGCCCACGAGTGGCGAGCCGAGCGACTGCAGGTAACTCACGTCGAAGGGCTCACCTGCAGGTGACCGACTGCATGTGACAGTTGGTGAGACGTTGAGAGAGAAGATCCTCTTAGTTTGTCCTTCAGGCTCTGGGAAGTTTTTCTCTAAGAACTTACCGCTTGATTTTAACTTGGAAACATAAACCTTTCACCCACAAACTGTACGTGACATACCAGGAAACTGATTTCCTGCATAAAGGAGACATTTTAAAAATGTGTCAGGCGCTCTCTGAGAGAAGACCACTGCTGCCGTAGAACCTTAATTTGGTGTAATGTATGGCTTTAAAGGGTTAGTGTCACATGCAGGACGACCGTACTCATAATTCTACATGTGCATGTCCTCAGGTTGGCCATGCACATTCAATTATACTCGCCTTAATCAACGTCATGTGCACAGCATGGATCGTTATTGACTAGTTGAGACAAATTTGAGTCATAAGATTTAACACAGAAGTATGTGTTCTCCGAAAAAGAGCCGTCCTTGTGTGGATAAGTGTGTGTGAGTGACTGGCCACTGCAGACAAAACCTCTCAGATGATCTAAATGGATTTCACATCACGCAGCCTTGACAGAACAGGGGGCTTCCTTTTAACAGCCAAGAAACCAAAATAAACACGTCTACTTTCCCTCATTCGCTGTGTTCCATCAAGGGAAATCCTGCTGACAAAAACAGCACATCCATTCAGCCATCTGTCCATCTATCTCTCCATCAACTTCCACTTATGCAGGTGTCACAATTGTTGGGTTGTTTTGGGATGTTCCTGTTTTATTTTGAAAGCCTGTGTCCTTGTGTTTTAGTTCTGCCTTGAGCGTGCCTGTTCCCATCTGCCCTGATGTTTCCACCGTTGTCTTGTCAAGTCCTGTGTGTATATCTTGTCTTGTCTTTCCTCTGCTCCTTGCTGGGCCGTTTGATCAGGTGACTAGTTTCCTCCTGCTGTTTTCACGTCATGATTCATGTCATAGTTAGTTCTAGTTTGGGCTTGTGTTTTGCTTTCTGCTTTGCTGCGCTTTTAGTTAAATAAATAATGTTTTCTGGAACAACTGTGTTACAGCTATAAGTTGAATAGTCTGTTTAATTGGACTCCTTTTATTGGTCGTAGTTTACAGGAATGCTGCTGGTGGCAGCCAATCGAACAAGGGTGA
Organism: Xenentodon cancila; assembly: GCA_014839995.1. Lineage (NCBI taxonomy): Eukaryota > Metazoa > Chordata > Actinopteri > Beloniformes > Belonidae > Xenentodon > Xenentodon cancila. Next base: position 2,168,834 of record CM026219.1, on the reverse strand, counting down.
ACCGGACAAACCTGCGGTTTAAAAAATAAACTGTATGAAATGTAAAAAGCTTATTCTTTTCTTCATGACTCAACTATATCTTTACCCATCTTTACCCATGGAGGTAATTTGTTTTACAACTAGAAGAGGAATAAAAAAGTGTGTTCACAAAAAACGTCAATGTTGCTTCTATTGTAAAAGCACTGAGCGGCTGACAATTAACGAGAAACACTAAATAAACACAAACCATCACCATCTTGTGTTTGCTCTTGTGGTTGACCTGAGATAAGACGGGTAGTTTAGGGCCCATTTACCTGAGCGTTACCACTCTGAACTATTCACATTTGGGCCGTTGTGAAACCCGATAAGGGCCCCACTTTTCCGCTAAGTCGTATCTCACATGGGCCCCACAGACACACGTCAGCAAGAAAAAAAAGAAAAGGGTTTAGTTATTGAATCAAGTTTCTTCTTTTATACCTGATGATGTCACTGACCTACCGGTTAGTCCCGCCCCCACAGTTACTGTTGCTAACTTGGAGACGATGTCAGTTGTTTTTAGTTTTTCACGATGGTGACCGTCGGTGTGAAACTCTTGTCCCAAAACAGTTTAGACAAAATGTTGGACACTAAAGGGCCATCTTTCATCAATGAGTATTCAAATGGGGCCTAAATACCCCCTGAAGGGACGGGTAAAACATCTCTAGAAACGGATGCGGTCAGTAAAAAGGTTAAATTGGAGGCGACGGTTTACAGATCAGAGTGCAAGCAGAAGAAACTGCATCTGACTGCCATCACGCTCACTGTGATTAAGTTCAGTCACTTTTAATGAGTTTAATTTGGACATGCATATGTTTAGATCTGGTATTGTCTATCTAGCACTTGAGCTGAAGAAATAACTTAATACATAATCTGAGGTAAACGATTAACTTTACCTAATATTACTGCTGGTTAACTCATCAGAGCCTGTTGTTCCATCACGATTAAAAGCGTTGTTGTTTGATTTACCTGAGAACAATTTATGACATCCTTTTTGATCTTCTGGATGTTTGTCAGTTTAAGCCAAAGGAGGATTTAACTCTGTTTTGTTTAGATTAACGAAACTCAGTTCTCAGTTGTGTAACTGATGCTCGACAGCCATTGGCTCACCTGAGTCCAAGGGGAGGGGCTTACCGATAGATCAGCCTACAAAATTAGTTGTTATTATTAATTAGTTAAATTTTAAAATGACTGTTTCAATATCTGATTTTTTTTTTGTCTGTTCTGTTGTGAACAGAACATGGATTTGTGAGCTCTGCAAATCATTGCCCTCTGTTTTAATTTTTTTTATTTACACATTACCCCAACATGGGTGGGTGGATGGTGAATAAACGTTTCCCAGATCGTCATGACAGCGTGCAGCATCTTCCAAACCTGGACTGTTAAACTGACTCTCCTGAATGGACTCTCTTCATCCTTGTTATTTTTGCACATCTTTTGCTTTTCTTATATGTTAAAATATCAGTATAACACAGTCTTAAAAGTTAAAGATAAGACACTGACCTTCCTGTAAGTGCTTTCAGGTGATGTTATAAACAGACTCAGTTCCTGCAACATGTGGCAGGAACTGAAAAGTTAATAATGCAATTATGACTGTCTTATATTCAACTGAGACGTCTTTTAAGAATCTCAAGTGTGAATCCATGTAGTACTTTCTAAACTGTGCAGTACTGCCATCTAGTGACTGTGATGTTTTATTGCACATCACGCCATTAGTATTCCCTGACTCAGGGAATTGTTTTAGTTCTGTTTTGGTTCCTCTCAGATTTCCAACTAAACTCTGCAGAAAACAAGAATCTAGTTCTGATATGCATGAAACACAGTTACTTCTGCATTAATCCTGTTATTTGTACAGTCTGGGTGGGTCCTAGTAAATATCAATATTTACACTGGTGTGGATTCTGGCACATGACTGAAGAGTTTCGTTAGTTTCACCATCTGGTGTTTTATCTTGACTGCATTGTTTGTTTTCACTGGCTGTGCCACTCTTGCATTCCAGAATAGTATTGTTGTTGTACAATCTTAAGGAAGATATGATTGCTCCTGCCTGGAGTAAGCTGTTTCAAGTCTGGGAAGTGAATGAAAACCAGATGCATTCATAGTGAACTTGAGTAATCTGACCTTTTTTCCCACTAGCTGCTGAGAAGAAAAGAAGAAAAGTCTGGCAGAGGATCAACTTCTGGTTTCTCACACAAAAAAATCCCTCTAGCCAAAGTTACCCAGCCAACATTTGTACACAAGTGGGGCCCATCTGAGATATGAATGGGGTAAAAGTGGAGCCCACAAGGGACTGTCCACTGGCTCCACAGTGGTGGGCCCAGGTGGACCCATCCCCACTCACTGTGGGGCAGACATGGATCCCACATATAATCCCATGTGTGGCCCCATTTTTTAAAATTAATTAACTTATCTCCACTGGTCTTTGAGTATTTCTAGATCAGAAATGAGGTTAGACAGAGAGAATGTCACTCAAAGCAGCAAAAAGCCACAGGATGGGACTTCAGCCTGGGACATCTGCACGAGGACTTTGTCCTTGGTACATGTGGAACCCGCTCAACTGTGTGAGCAACGAGACCCCATTTTTCCTGTCTATCTCAGATGGGAGCCCCAAATACAAATGTTGGCTGGAAGCCCAATCTGGATCACGAGGCCACCATGAACCTTTTACAGCTTTGTGTCACATAACTTTGTAATTAATTAACTAATTACAAAATCTGGGTTGGTTTTGTCTCAGAATGTAGAGACGATATGCTTCACAAAACTAAGAGGGGGTGAAAAGTAGTAGGTGTCTTATAGAGTGCAGACCTCCCCGGCACAATCAGAAGAACAAGGGTAAAGAGGGTGAAAGAGGCTGCCTTCATCAGTGTCTTAATCCAGGTCTGCACTGAAAGTCTCATGCCCTCTTTCTTCACTCATGCTCCATTCCTCCGTCTGTTTCCATGAAGCTAATCCTTGTTGTGTTTGCTTAAATCTGCTGAGAGAGAGTCATACAAAGCTGTTTTTTTTTGTTTTTTTTGCAGCATGCAGAGCGCTGACTCTGCAGGC
>CM026219.1:2133274-2160774 GCA_014839995.1 Xenentodon cancila | reverse complement strand
TGCGTGACTAGCGTTCTATTGTCAGGAAATATCACAGAGTGTGGCATCGTTTCATACAGCGATGATCTTTGTAAGAGTCAAAATCTCTGCGGAAACAGCCCAAGCAGCTAAAGCTCTAAGTTACAGTGTGATCGTTATTTTAACACTGTGATTTCCAGCGGAATTATTTCTTACATATCGTGTTAAGGAATATAAGTTAAGATTTATCTGAGAGCCAGATGCAGTCGTCAAAAGAGCCACATGTGACTCGCGAGCCATAAGTCCCCGACCCCTGATCTAATGGATGCGTTATGCATCTAATGGATGCATAACGCACCGTAACTCCAGCCTCTACTTTAGCGCCTTATGCGAAGCGTTTTATTAAAGGTGCGCCTTATGATGCGATGCGCCTTATATATGTAAAAATAATTAAAATACGTCATTTATTGAAGGTGCGCCTTTTGATGCGGTGCGTCTTTTCGTGCGCAAAATACGGTACCATCAAACCATAACTGAAGTGGCTGATCTCAAGAAGTCCTACCTATGGCTAGAGAGAGCTGGCCTACAGGACAGCACAGAGGCACTCATCCTGGCTGCACAGGAGCAGGCTCTGAACACCAGAGCAATAGAGGCCCAGATATACCACACCAGACAAGACCCAAGGTGTAGGTTGTGCAAAGAAGCACCGGAAACAATCCAGCACATAGCTGCAGGGTGTAAGATGCTGGCAGGGAAAGCATACATGGAACGCCATAACCAAGTAGCGGGCATACTCTACAGAAACATCTGTGTGGAGTATGGGCTGGAAACCCCAAGGTCAAACTGGCAAACACCTCCCAAGGTGGTGGAAAATGACACAGCAAAGCTCCTGTGGGACTTCCAGATACAGACAGACAGGATGGTGATGGCAAACCAACCAGACATCGTGGTGGTAGACAAAGGGCAGAGGAAAGCCGTGGTGGTGGATGTGGCAATACCAAGTGATGGTAACATCAGGCGAAAGGAACACGAGAAGCCTGAGAAATACCAAGGGCTTAGAGAGGAACTGGAGAAGGCCTGGAAGGTGAAGGTGACAGTAGTGCCCGTGGTGATCGGAGCACTCGGGGCAGTAACCCCCAAACTGGAAGAGTGGCTGCAGCAGATCCCCGGAACAACCTCAGACATCTCAGTCCAGAAAAGTGCAGTGTTAGGAACAGCAAAGATACTGCGCAGAACCCTCAAGCTCCCTGGCCTCTGGTAGAGGACCCGAGCTTAGAAGGGACACCACCCACGGAGGGTGAGGAACGAGTTTTTTTTTTTATATATATATATATATGTGTGTATATGTGTGTGTGTGTGTGTGTGTATATATATATATATATATATATATATATATATATATATATGTATATATGTGTGTGTGTGTGTGTGTGTGTTACCTTTTCTATTCGTTACATTTCTCTGGAAACTCTGAAAGCAAAAATAATAAAAAAAAACAGTTTTCAATTCTCTTCATCTTATTCTGGTGAAATGAACCTGAGTGACTCATAAATGAACTGAGTGCAGAAAAGTAAGTGAAGTCTACAAAGTCATTGGCCAGCTCGTTTAATCTCTGAAAACCCCCCACATGGAAAAACCCCACATGTCCTCTGGCCGTTTTTAAGATTCAGGAAGTAACACAATGCCGTTTTGTGACATCACCGTGGCTACTTGTTCTCACAACTCCCCACCAGCAGCAGCGCAGCAGCAGAGCGGCAGCAGAGCAGCCACAGAGCAGCCACAGAGCTCTACAAAGCTCCACAAAGTCTTCACCCCATACGCAGAGACGACATAAACAACTTCGATTGAAACTGTTGGAAACCTACAGCTGCAGTCCAAAAGAAGGAAAGAAGAAAACCGACTGAGTCTCTGGTATGTGATTAATTGGTTTATTTTACCACCAACAGTTTACAGAGCGGGCTCGTTCGCCTCTGTTTTCTCCTCTCCAAACCCATGTGCTGCCATTGTGCTGCATTTATGTGCAGGTCTTTGATGCAATTAGAGTCCATCTGAGCACAGCTGAGAACAAAGACGTTTCATCTACTGACAACATTTCATCAATTACAACCTCATGTTTTGTATTTCTGATGGCTGTTGGTGAATTTCACCACCTGCACTTTTACTTGCATCTCTGCTGTGTGGTTCTTCCTGTTAATGATACTGTGCAAAAATCTGAGGCATCCGTATTCTCACGTATCTGTTTCACAAAACTTAGATGACCTTATTAGATTTCCTTTTTGTCAGTCTTATTCAAATACAGGAAAATCCAGTGACCTGGCTCTCGGAGTTGAATCTTAATTACAAACGTCTGTATGAGATGGGCTCCTCCAAAAAACTAGTTTCTAAGAAGACCAAGTATGCCTTGTTTCAAGAAATTCTGTGAACCATAAACTTATAACTGTGTTCGGTTCTTCACAAAGACCGAAGAACTGAATCATGGCTGGTTCTTGCGTCAACTCGAGCTACAAGTTCGTTTAAGGTAACACTGTGTTGACAGTGTTGTTTCACTTATTTTATTCACATGAAGTCAAACATAAACATAGAGCTGCTTCCTTTTAATCAGTAGAGCTTTTACAACACTGTTAAACAGCTGCGTTTGCTGCAGTTTTGTTATGTAAAATCAATGCTTCTGTTGTATTTAAGTGGGAACGGTTTTGGTTTTGCTCATCTCTCCTCGGTTTTACTTGTACTGCCGCATTAACAGCCTTTTCAGTACTACGAGTGCAGTTGTCCTGCTAAAAGTTAAAGAAAACGCCGCTTATCACCTCACCAGTAACGTTTTCTTGACCTGATAAGCTCCTTCCTACACTTGTATGGCGTTTATTTTGCCAATATAGTAATTTATTGTTAAATTGTGTGAAAAACAGAGTAGAATGTTTTATTAATTTAATACTCCGATCAGGTTTTTATCATTTAAAGCTGGGATACTAACTTTTTTACATGTTTGCATGTTCCCGATATATTATGTGTTTAAACTTCTTGTCTGTTAATTCAAAAATAGAAGGAAAAAAATACATTTTTTTGTGCGTGTTTATTGCAGGTAGCTGTTTTCCACGGAGCCATGGTGGCAGCCGTTCTGAAGCTCTACGCCATCGGGACGCTCGTGTCCGTGTTCGTCTTCATTTATGGACTAGCCGACTCCTTCGGAGGCCTCATGTACTCTCCGCTGGATCCCCACTGGATCGACGGACACCGAGAGCTCCCACCGCAAGCAGGCACCTCAAGGGACCATGTGACTAAAAACATTGGCTCATGAGGGGATTGTAACGCTTCCATCTCCGCTCCGGAATGGCGTGGACTTTATGAACTTTTTTGGACGACTTTCATCTTCTGTTTGTTCAGTTTTGTTCCATCTGCTGTCTGAAACGGTGGCAGCTAACGTCTTGGAGCAGCTACAAATGTTTCTGCACTACTGATAAATACAAAGGTCAAGAAACACAGAGTTCACTGCTGAACAGTGATTTGCACTAAAGGCATTTTTTTAATGAATAAAATGTTGGATTTTTTTGAATAAGTGTTTTTATGAGTGCAGGTGAAATGCATGTCGTCTCTTGACGGCGGCGAGTACCAAATGTTTATAAGGTGATTAAAAAAAAAAGATGCTGGCAGCGTTTCAGGGGCTAAACGATAATGCAACAGAGATCTGCAAGCCCAAACGATCTGCAGGTCCTGACAAAGTCCAAGGTCTTTCAAGGACAAGGGCAACATAAAACAACACACCAAGAAAGGAAAAGAAATCCAGCACTTAAATAGTGATCAGTGTAGTTGTGCAACGGCATTCGAGGGAATTCAGACGCGTGAGTCTAAATATCGTCATGAGGCAACACGGGAAATGACAGGAAGTCTTCCTTTGATTCATACGGCTGAGAATCTTTATCTTATCAGGATCTGAGTGGATTTAACACAAAGTGAGGAAAAGTTAGACCTGGCTACTTTTACAAACTTGCAGTTCAAGTGAAAAGAGTTTACTGAGTCATCGCCATTATCGTGATGCTGCATTTGGAAGGACGCTGAGCGCTGCGATCCTCCTCTGACAGTCCGGCACAAAATTGTTTCAGGGTTTGACCTTGTCCTTGGGGAGGTGTCAGGCTGAAGTGAACATGATGAAACAACAGTACCGGTAGATCATCTGCTCTCACGTCTCTTAGCAGCAAGGATGAGTTTGCAAAGTACACACTCACTCACAAAGACCAGCGATGACTCATAACTGCAAACCTCCCCAAGTTACAAATTCCACTAAACTAACTTGATCCCTTCTAACTGTCAGATGTGGTTTCTTTTCATTTAAGCGGCATATGAAGACAGTACAACCATAAATGGTTTCCAGTGAAGCTGGTCATTTCTCCAGAAGTAACTTGAAACTAAAAATAAGAACAAACTTACCGAACAATGACTGATAAAAGTCAGACGTTCCGGTTAAATCATAGTTTAACAGAGTAACAGAGGTACCAACCAAGTTTCCTAGGCCAGTTACATTTCCTTTAAGACAATTAAATCTATCTCAACAAGCCTGTAGGTGAAACTATAAAAAAGGTTTTTTTGGGTTAAAAGGAAAATTTGGACACTACTGAGCGGAATCGGTTGTTTAAAAAAAAAAACAAAGTACAAGCAACTTTTCATATATCATTTTAGCATATGTTTGTCTGTAGTCCATCATATTGTAAAGTTGTTTGAAGAATTTTGAGAAGACTTGACCGCATCCGGCCAGCGGTCAAGTCTCACGTGAACGCTGCCGGATCAGTCCCCGGCCTCATCACGGCACGGCACTGAAACGCCACAGAGCCGTTCAAAGCAGAGGGAGGGTCATGTCAGGAGGGGGAATCAAACCGAAATCCGTGTTGGGAAGATGATGATCTGCTGTTATACAGTAAGATTTACAGAAAAAGCCTCACATGATAAACTAACAGCCTCTGTCATTAACACGTTCAGCCTCAAGTCTTGATTCAACTGGAATGTGTTTGCAGAGTAACACTGATGAAATCTGTCTAGACAAAAGCTGGTGAGTTTGCCGGAACAAATGATCTGTGTAGCCAACAGCTACGTTGAGCTGGAGGTTTTGGCTCCACGGTTGCCTTCACCCCAGAAGGTTTTTCAGAGCTGCATTTATGAGCAGTCCAGTGTGTCTGATCCAGCTCGGCTTGTGGATGTGTGTAATGGCTCATTATCCTGCTGGCGGAGCCGTGACTCGCAGCGAAGCGCAGCTTCCAGACACTTGGCAGGATGCTTCAAACCAGGATGACTTGGCAGTGTTGAGATATGAACCCTGCAGCAGATGCAGCAGAGCGTGCCGGAGCCTCCTCCTGGTTTCACAGCAGTTATGCTGGTCTTTTCTCTGAACGCTTCCCTCCTCCATCTGTGAACATAGAGCTGACATGACTTAAGCTTAGTTGTTTTCTTTTCTTTTAAAAGTAGAGTCCCCATGGGTCTTTTTGAAGAGAGTTTATTGTTGAGAATGTGACAAATGATGAGATCAGATAGTGACACACAACTTTCAGCTTTGAGTCTTCAGGTGTTTCGACCAGCTCTTGGCCTCCCATCTGCGCTCTCCTTCTTATCGCCCTGGGTTTGCACGACTGGAGGTCGGCTACGGTCACATGGAAGTTGTTTTTCCTACAAACATTTGCTGCTTTCATCCCAGGAACATGACGCTGCTTGGAGATAACCAAACACACTTTATCTTGGGCACGCAGAGCTCCTCGACTCCTGATCAACACAATGAAGCCAAACCCAGTTTTTATTCACCTTTTTTAAGAGATATTAAGCACTTTTATAGTTAATTGAAAAATGGTACAAGCAAATGTGTTAACATTGTTAAAGAAGAAGAAACCAAGGACATTTATTTCACTGTAAAAGGGCCACTTCTGTATACTTAAGAGATATTTGTACTTGTTTTACACAGAGAGAACAAAGTTGTCTGATGGATATTTGTGGTGTCTCAACTGATCACCCAAAACAAACTTCATAAACTGAGACAGAAATATATCCTGTATATTCAAAGAGGTTCACTGAAAGAAGGCAGAAAATAAAGAGGTTAGTGGTAAATTATCGACTTGTCTTTTTTTTTTTACCTTCTGAGCTCATGGTATCAATCACTACAGCAGGTTCAAGCCTTTTTAAGTACAACAAGATTTTCTTTCTTTTTTCCCTAATATACAGAAAAACACACAATAAAGCAGAATATGTACTTGTAAACTTGTTCTCAAGAAGTACTAAGTGACACGACATGAAGCATTAAAAAAAAGATAAAGGCAAAGTTGAGTTTTGATTAATTAGTATATGACAGTTTTTGCTTGGAAACCTGGAATACTGGACACATGTGTGACACTCTTTCCTACATTTATAGGCCATGTTTGGGTAGAAAGAATAAATGATAAATGTATGTTATCAACTGAAGCACAATGCTTGTATGTTTTTATGAAGATCAGATGTATAACAGCTTAACACATAAAGCGGTTATTCCAGAGGGGTTCAAATACTTGCTGCATCAGCAGCAGACTAGTAACATATTTCACAAGCAGAATTAAAGACAATTATTCAACTGAAAGAATTTCACATGTCTGAAATAGTTCTGCTCACAGTCACAGCCATTTCCAATTAGGGCGGGGCTTTCTGCGATGACTCATACAGGTGAGTCCAAGTATTCAGCTAAGATGGCTGTGGAAGTGCTAATAACTTTTTACAAAAACTGACGACCATCATTCACTGTTCCTACACCGCCGCAGCAATTTCACATCTCTGGTTGTTGTTGCTCCGCCTTCTTTACACTGGTCGGGACTGGTCCGTCTTCATTTATTATTCCATTTATTTCTATGTGCAAGTGGACACATATGACTGAAAATACGTACGTTAAAGGACATGCTAAATGGCTGTTAAACATTTTATTCTGTTAAGAGAAGAAAAAATGTACTTGAAGTGAGATTGTATCTGGTGGACTCCCGCAGTTTCATTGCGACGCACGTCTCCAAACACACACACGTGCTCCTCTTGGGTGGCTTCGCCACAGCTGGTGGGAAAACAGCCCTGCTCATCAGTGACGCCGTTCTCAGTTCACTTCTCAAATGTCTTGGGTTGAATTCAACTCTCGTCTGTTCAGGGCGCCAAATTAGACTAACAACGCACTAGTGCGTAAAAGCGCAGCATCTCCTGGCACCATGTGACTCTGCACTCACGTCTTGCTTTTACCTTCTCTAACACCTCCGCTGCTCTTCCCTGCTGCATATGTGCTTGGTCTTCCTGTGAAGGGGAGAACATACTGAGAGTTTTGGGATGTTCCGCAATTTTCTGTTTCTGAACACAAACCAAACTCTGCCAATCAGCCAGTCGTGCTCATCGCCATTCAAGTTCATCTCCGCAGCACTCCTTCTCTAAGATGCGTTACATCTACTCTCGACATGTTAATCCTCCCTGCAGCAGAGGTCACCTGTATGCGGGCAGAAGCACCTGCTGACGGTGGAAGCGCGACTTAACGCAGCACTTTTTATGTTAATGACCCGTCCACCCCACCCCACCCCACCCCACCCCCTCCCATCTGCCTTCAAAGCGCGACTGTCGGTTAGTGACTCTTTTTTTGTCTTGTCGATGGTCCATTCGTAGTCAGTATGACCAGCAGGCTTGTGGTCCTCTGTGAGGTGTGCATCCTCCTCTTTGTTCTGGCACCTTCTGAGAGCAGCAGCCCCTGGGGGAGGACTCTGACTCTCCACCGGACTCAGGGGAGTAAGAGCCGGGGCCAAGAGCGCGCACGGTCCCGGAGGGACACCGGGAACCACAGTCCTCCTCATGGTCCTACCTTCACCTCCTGCCGCCTGCCTCTCACCCCAGCTGAGCACAAAGTCCTGGATGACAACACACATGAGGTGAGGCGCATTTAACTGCTGTTCTTAAACTGAGAAAAGTCACCATTTATTAATGAAATCACACCAGCCCTCCGCTTATAGGTTTATTGATCTAATTGATATTTTCCTAGGATTTCTTGACCATGACAGGTGTAAAATGTTTTACCAAAACATCTCTGATTAATGATATTTAAGCTTCTTCATGTCTTCATGTGCTTGATATTTAGTCACTTTGTCAGATCATTTAACCAACTTGGCAATAGTGTTCATTTTCATTGTCATAGGGAGTGGAGGTGCTGTAGACAAGAAAGCTTTGTCATAGTTTTATTTAAATATGAAATATGATGTGTGAGCCTCTCTCCCCTGTCTCTGTCCTAGACCGGGTTTAATGGTGACGACGGCTCCTACGTGATTCTCACCTGGGTGGGCGACGGTACAGGAGTGAGTGTGAAAACTGCTGCAATCATCAGATTTTCCGTATTATCACAACATGCATCTTGTTTCTCATTTTCGCAGCGTGGAACAAGAGCAGGGGTCCCCGTGCTGGGCTGTTCGGTTAAACACTCGCTGTTTTGTATTTGGGAGTCCTGAGGTCATTTATTCTTCACATGACGGGACTGATCCCGGACAGAGGGTCACACACGTCACGGCGGAGTAAAGGAATGGATCAACATCAATCTTCCCGATGGCGCCGACGCTTGGCGTGATCACCAACAGCTAGCGTCTTTGATGAGTCTTTGAGTTGTCCACATCTAATGACCGTGTGCGACTCCTGACCGCTGACTGCCTGCCGTTTGCATCCCACCCGTTAGTGAGATCTGCAACTGGAAAACTGAAAAATTTAAACTTCAAAATTGACCAAAAAAAAAGGCAAAAAGATCATTTAAAGGATCATTTCTACTTCTGAGGGGGCTGAACGGGTTCATGCTGCTCTGAGCTAGACTAGTATTAGCACCGCATCAGGAACGCTCTTCATCGGATGATCAATAACCACCGATACCAAATCCCAGGTGTCAGAATTGCTCCTGGACTGGAAGACCTCCGTCCAGCGGGCACTGTAGCGTTTCACTATGAACATGGTCCAGACCACCGGTGGGCTTGGGGCCAGACACTGTTGGCTGCTGAGCCTGGAGGGAGCTGAGTTAAATGACAGGAAAATAACCTAGACAATATTTAAACCATGTGGTTCCCTTTTCCCAGGTCATCCTGGTGCTGTCAACGATCAGCGCTCCACTCGATTCCTTCTTCGAAGGAGGCTCGTCTCGACTTTACCGAAGGTGAGCCATCATCCCATCAGTTTATCCGTCCCTGTGTAGAACCCGGTCAAAACCAGCTTTCCTCTCCCATCAGTACGGATTATGGCAAGTCCTTCCACGACATCTCCTACCGCATCAACAACACCTTCATCAGGGAGGAGTTTGGAGTCAGTGTTGGACCGGGAAGCTCCGTAAGTCAACAGCATCGTTCACTTCGGCCTCCTTCAGCACGGCAGCTCTCAGTTTAGGGGCTTTCAAACATTTTTTAACTGATTATAATCACCTCCAATATCATTGTCAATTGAAAATGCGTTATTTTTCTAAACGTCTGAGGTGGGTGAAACGGCAGAGGTTCAGATACATCTTCTCCGGTGTTGTGACACCCGCTTCATGGTGTGGGAGCAGTTCCAGATGCTTAACTGTGTTGCATGTGTGCACACAGTTGAGGAATGTGTGACGTTGCCACATTTGATATTTGTGTGCTGGGAAAACAATTTGAGTAAGAAAAAAAACTCTGGTAGGCTAAAATATTCAAACAAAAAAAGGAAAACTTGTTTCTGCTAAAATGCTGTTTGGTTTTCTCCAAACGTGGTTCTGGACATTAAGACCAAACAAGTCCACATTAGTTTAATCTCTTTACAGCAAATTCTTCTAGAAGTCTGGTGGTTTGTTCAAATGCGGTTTTATGAACCTTACTTGTGTTCTTATTTTGTTTTTAGACAAAAAGAGGTTTATTTCCTGGAAATACTCCTGAACAAACCGTACATGTCCAATCTGTCATGCTCTTTGACATGCGCAGTGAAGCCTGTCAAATCTGAAATACCGCTCTGGGGCGTTTTTTGTTTTTTTTTTGTTTGTTTTTTTTTTGCTGCTTGATTTTGGGGTAAATTCACCAGCACTGTCTTGAATGTTTTCCACTAGTTAATAATCTTTTCACCTCCAAATATTTTCAAAATATGTTTATAACCTTGCCATGCTTCTCAAAGATCATTGCTTGTGTCTTTCCCTCCTGGCATTGTGTTCAAACATTTGAAAGCCCTTAATCAGCAAAAACATCAAATGATCTGTTTTCCAAAGGTCTGAACACCTGCTGATGGTCACGTCATCATGGGCTGACGTTTAGCAGCTCTGCAGTTCCTCCTCTTAAACTGTTGCCTGCTTTTTATTTATCTCCTTTATTCTTGTTAAATAAGTGACGTCTGAGGTTGTATTTGTGTGATATTAGACCACGACAATCAGATGATTTTTATTTTCTTTTTACATGAAAGAACAAAACAAAACCCGTACAGACAGAGTTGTGCAACTGGTGCAACATTTTTCACATGATTGTAATTTAAGACAACTGATGACAGCAATCGTTGTGTTAAAAAAGGACAACAAAGCATCTTTGAAAAAATGAGGGAACCAACTAGATTTAGATGTTTACGGGGCACTATTGCGGGCAGCTGGTGGTACAGTTATATCAAACCTAACCTTCCTCGGTGGAATCGCCACGTTCTTCATGATCTGTGTTTTTGTCGTTAACTGATTTTGTTGGCAGGTGATCCTGACTGCAGACACACCCATCGTTGACAATCCAGGTGGGGTCATATTCACCTCCAGAGATGCAGGTGCAACCTTCAAGTTCATCCAGCTGCCCTTCCACCTGGTTCAGCCAATCACGTACCACTTCTTCAACCCCGACTACCTCGTGGCCCTGAGCATCGATGTGAGTCTTTACATTTTAACTTCCCTGCACAGGTGAAACTCACTGGTCCACTTTTCTTTTTTTTTGTCTCGGCTGACACACAAACACGCAGTCCCATGTGCATAACACTCTCACCAGGAACACTCCTTGAAAAAGCAAACATTCCTTTGTTTTCTGACTTGCAGGGCAGTCTTTGGCTCTCACTGGACTTTGGCAATACATGGAAAAAAGTTCATGATGGAGTCAATTCTTTCTCCTGGTGAGAATAAACAGGAAATAGTTATTATCTCTGGATGAGGAACGCCGCTGGAAAAACATGACAAGTTGCTTCCTATGCTCTGCACTTAAAATAAGAACCGATCAGTCAAACAATTCATAACCAGATGGTTGTGACAGTTTTTTGGAGTTTGGGCCACTGTAATGATGTAACTTCCTCTTTTCTTTAGGGGGGCAGGCATCAATTTGTTCTTCAGCTGCAAAAAAGTAGATGGAGGTAAGAAACTACAAGAAAGCCACTTTAAAACATTACAAAATGGGAATTTCATAAAGTGTGGTTGTTCTAAAGCAGGGATGGGAAGTGGGAAGATGCAGGACTAAAAGCCCCAAATACAGGAAACCAGGAGAGGTGAACAGTGTCATTGTTAAACTGGAAAAGCTGCACATCCACGAAGAAGACTGACGATATGAGGAGCAGGAGCAGGAGGCAGGGAAGTTCAAGGAAGTATAATTTATGTACTCGCAGGGCTGACGAGACACAGGTGGGAAGAATCAAGGAGGAGGAGGAGGAGGCTGACAGGGAGAGAGGGGAAGATAAAACATGGACATAAAGAAAACTGGAACTGTTGGCCCAACAACGCCATGATGCCCGGTTTTCCCAGTTTGAGGCTCCTTTCAGAGGCCTCAGTAATAACAGGAGACAAGTTGATCTCTTGTGCAGACAAGTCTGCTTCATGTTCACTGGCATTTTTCTCCTTTTTTCCCTTAAATATTGTTTGCTGACTTTGAAAGTGGAAGCAGTGAATCCTGATGGCATCCAGATGTTCTGCCTGGAACAAGTTTGAAACCACTTTTTTGCAGCTGCTTGTGTGAGCGGCACTTTTAGTGTCGACTGGCAGGTGATTATAAATCCTAAACGTTGATTTATTTTCTTCAGATGGCAACAACAAAATCCTGCTTGCTGTGGACTGTTCGAGGGCCACCAGCTGTTTTGATCCATGAAACAATATACGACCATTTAGTTTCTTTTTTTTGTATTAACTGTGTATGCTCCTGACATTAACACCTTTTCTCTTGGAATTTTATCTTATTTCTCTCTGGAAGTGTAAACAAGCACTTTATTGATTTGGATCCATAATGACACCTCTTCGGTTGGAACAGGGCAGCAGACAGTCAGCCAACTTATCCTTCAGGTGTTTCTCTGAAGTTCCTGATGAGTTTGAGTAGCCCGTGACCCTGTACAGGATTCAAACGGGTGTAGAAGATGGATGGAGGTCCGAGTAGTCGAGTGCTGATGGAGGAAGGAAGTTTTCTGAGGAAGCTTTTGGATGTTAATTATCACTTTGGAGGGAATTCTGTTTTATGGAAATGAAGAAGATATAAAAGCGAGACGTTACACGCATGTCGAACGGGGTTTTATGTCTTATTTGGATCAAAACCCTCGTTTCAGATGCTGCTACTAAAACATCTGGAACGACTGTCGATATCTGAAACGAGGGTGGATGAACAAACCGGTCGGATGTGATCAATGCTAGAGTTGGTTATTATCGCAGCGGGCCTTACGGCGGCGTCTCTCTGGAGACCCTCGGGTTCCTTGTGGACTTGAAAGGGAATGGAGCGGTCTCCGTTTGATCCGGAGGTGAAATGTTGAGAACTAGTTCGGACTTGTCACTGAGCGCGCTCTCTTCACCTCAGTTGAAGCAGATGAGCGAGGAGATTTGATGCTGAAGAGGACAAAGGATCTGGGCAGGACCTTCACCACAATCCACGAGGACGTCTACAGCTTCGGCTACATCGGAGCCTTTCTCTTCTTCTCTGTGATGGAGGACCCGGTGAGACAAGTGGACACAAAATCATAGCTCACAATAGCATACGAATGTCTAAATATTACGTGTCATACTTATTAAGTAGGACTGTACGGTCTTTTCCTCCTAGAGGTCTCCTCGTGTCATGTATTTCTCTTCAGACCAAGGAGATACCTTCAGCCGAGCGCTACTCCCTTCTGCATCCACTGAGCAGGTGAGGCAGGAAGAAATAACTTTTTGAGCTTTTAAGGCCGGCCTACAGAAGTGCAGTTCCTCAAATTACCACTAGGGTCTGTCTCCAAACATGAGTCAATCTCCAATGACCCACTAAGTTAAAATGTCCAACTTTATGGCAGAAATAAAGATATTTAGAGCCTGATTCTGGTCTCCGGGTCCAGATGCATGAGGCCGTGATCTTCACAGGACAGCTGAGGGTAGACTCAGTTATCCAAGGGTACGTATCCGATGTAAAACCTGACGCTGAGCACAATGGTCTCTTTACACATCTGGTGTAATGACGGTCACAGCACAACAAAGGACTTATTACTGAACGCCAAACATAATATGAGCGCCTTGGATCAACCCACCACGTGAAGCCCGGGATCGCCACCATGGACACGACCCAACCGTGGATGGACTTCTTTGAGCTGCCTCGTCTGGCCTTCACTGCTGTTTGCATGTGGTTTCTGTTTCCAGTACTGAGCCGCTGCTTGATCAGATCCACATGTTGGCTGCAAGTTTCCTTTGAAAAACCCGTCGTCTGCCTCCACAACTCTGTTACATCACATCGTCTTTTATCACCTCATTGTTCCAATACTACTACTAATACTACTGCTACTACTACTACTAATACTACCACTACCACTACTACTGCTACTACTACTAATACTACCACTACCACTACTACTAATACTACCACTACTACTACTTCTACTACTACTAATACTACCACTACCACTACTACTAATACTACCACTACCACTACCACTACTACTAATACTACCACTACTACTACTAATACTACCACTACTAATACTACCGCTACTACTACTACTAATACTACCACTACCACTACTACTACTACTACTACTACCACTACTACTACTACCACTACTACTACTACTACCACTACTACCACTACTACTACCACTACTAGTACTACTACTACCACTACTACTACTTCTACTACTACTACCACTACTACTACTTCTACTACTACTACCACTACTACTACTACCACTACTACTACTACTACTACCACTACTACTACTAGTACTACTACCACTACTACTACCACTACTAGTACTACTACTACTACTAGCACTACTACCACTACTACTACCACTACTACTACTACTACTAGTACTACTACTACTACTTTGCATTTGTGGAAAACTTTGGTATCTACATTCACTTGGCTTCTTAGACGCACCGGTTTGTTTTGAAGCTTTGAGGAGGTTCTTATTTATCCCAGAAGGTTCCTGGTGAGATTTATGGTCGTTATCTTCTGTGGAAGTGTTTACATCATACCAGTCTCACTAGTGTGTTCTTGTCTTTCTTTTCATGAATTACCAAACTGGTCCAAGCTGTCTCTGGGTAGTTTCATAGCCTCAGGATGGCTGTGAGTGGAAAAAATGTGTATATTTGTTGCTCTGAGGTTGCGTTTGTCTAACACTAAGATGCATTTTTACACATTACAAATTAAGATAGGATAAAAAGCATGGGCGTTAACTTTTGCATAAACGTCAAGGCAGTTTATTTTAAGAAGCGACCTTGGCAACATTTCCTTTTTTGACATCGCATGAACACACACCTGCTCTGATGAAACTCCCACCCACACGTCTTGTTGACACTGCAAACACTCTCTCACACTCACTAGACCAGGTTTACCACCAGTCAGTCAGTCATCAACAGTAAATCATCAAAAAAATGAAAGTTAAAATGGGTTTTTCCAGATATTCTGACCCACATGTGTGTGTGTTTTCAGTTTTACTCCATCCTGGACGGAGATGAGGACATGCTCTTCATGCATGTGGACAACCCAGGAGGTGCCCAACAAACCCACGATCGCACGCAGGCCAAGCACACACCCACAACAGGCTGGACACACGTTTGTGACACAATGCAGGGGAATTTATGGCCTCTCAGCCCCTTTTTGTTGTAATGGAAGTGCTAAACCGGCTCAACAAGTTCTTTGGTGTTGCTGACGAACCACCAGTGTGTGTTCATGTCTGCAAAACTAGCAGTTTACATTGTTTATTCCTGTTGCGCCTCTATAAAGCTTCTTCCATTTATTCAGTCTGTCTTATCCCATTCTTTTCTCTTTTGTATTATTATTATTATTTGGTTTTGCCTTTTGCATTTGCTTTAGTTCTTGCCATAGATGTGAGGTGATGGTACGTTTCAGAAGTAAATAAGGGTGATGTGGGATGAGGGACTCAACTTGGGTTAGACAGCAAAAGCTGACAATCGTATCTTTTGGATCTGGGAATAACACACACACACACACACGCACACACACGCCAACACACACACATGCACACACACACACACACACACACACACGCGCACATGCACACACACACGCGCACATGCACACACACACACACGCACGCCAACACACACACATGCACACACCCATGCACACACACACGCACGCCCACACAAACGCACACCAACACACACACACACACATCTGTCATCACCCTTCATGCCTTGTGCTGACACATGATTGATGATGACATGATGCTGATGAAGGTTCTGCGTCAGGGTGGGGCCTCCTGGTCCTCTTCATGTCACATGTAGCCCTCAAGATGCCAAACCATCTCACATTTCCCACAATGCTCCTGGATATCTTCCAGATTTTAACTCCATGATTTCTGATGTTTATCTTGTAGTGAAGTCTCCAGGAATATCCTGGTGGGCTGCTCCTCATGACAGGAAAGGTTTTATAAAGCAGTCGTGTCCGTGTGTTTGATCCAGACACCTACTTTGGGACCATGTACACCTCAGACGACCGTGGGATCTTGTTCTCTAAGTCACTGGAGCGCCATCTGTTTGACGGGCAGAGGAAGAGCGACTTCGCCAACATTACATCACTGCGAGGAGTCTACCTCACTAACAAGCTGGATGTGGGTACGTTTCTCGGCGTTTCTTGGTTCAGCCTGTGTCATGTTCCTCCTCGTGTTTGGGAGTTGGAGGAGTACCGCAGATCCAGTTGGTGATGCAACCCGGTCTGCTCCCGCTCAGGGAGGCACGAATCATAAATATCAAACATGACTGATATGACAGAATAGTGGGCGGAGTTGGATTCCTTCCAGCTCTAATGTTGACAAATGGATCCTAATTCCCATCACTGGGCCACAAGCCAGAGCTCCCGCAGTTCAGTTCTGGGTAAATGTTTGTCCTTAATTCAGTTTTAATACCTGATCAAATAAAGTTTCTCCCTGGTTGCTGCAGTGGGAAGCACACAGCAGTGGCGGCTCCAGTCTCTGTCTCTCCGGTCTCTGCCTCTCCGGTCTCTGCCTCTCCGGTCTCTGCCTCTCTGGTCTCTGCCTCTCCGGTCTCTGCCTCTCTAGTCTCTGCCTCTCCGGTCTCTGCCTCTCCGGTCTCTGTCTCTCCGGTCTCTGCCTCTTTAGTCTCTGCCTCTCCGGTCTCTGCCTCTTTAGTCTCTGCCTCTGTCTCTCTGGTCTCTGTCTCTGTCTCTCCGGTCTCTGCCTCTGCCTCTCCGGTCTCTGCCTCTGCCTCTCCGGTCTCTGCCTCTCCGGTCTCTCCCTCTTTAGTCTCTGTCTCTGTCTCTCCGGTCTCTGTCTCTCCGGTCTCTGCCTCTGCCTCTCCGGTCTCTGCCTCTCCGGTCTCTGCCTCTGTAGTCTCTGTCTCTCTGGTCTCTGCCTATCCGGTCTCTGTCTCTCCGGTCTCTGCCTCTCTAGTCTCTGTCTCTCTGGTCTCTGCCTCTCCGGTCTCTGCCTCTCCGGTCTCTGCCTCTTTAGTCTCTGCCTCTTTAGTCTCTGTCTCTCCGGTCTCTGCCTCTTTAGTCTCTGCCTCTCCGGTCTCTGCCTCTTTAGTCTCTGTCTCTGTCTCTGGTCCTGTCTCTCTCTCCGGTCTCTGCCTCTGCCTCTCCGGTCTCTGCCTCTGCCTCTCCGGTCTCTGCCTCTCCGGTCTCTCCCTCTTTAGTCTCTGTCTCTGTCTCTCCGGTCTCTGCCTCTGCCTCTCCGGTCTCTGCCTCTGCCTCTCCGGTCTCTGCCTCTGCCTCTCCGGTCTCTGCCTCTCCGGTCTCTGCCTCTCCGGTCTCTGCCTCTTTAGTCTCTGTCTCTGTCTCTCCGGTCTCTGTCTCTCCGGTCTCTGCCTCTGCCTCTCCGGTCTCTGCCTCTCCGGTCTCTGCCTCTTTAGTCTCTGCCTCTCCGGTCTCTGCCTCTGCGGTCTCTGCCTCTGCGGTCTCTGCCTCTCCGGTCTCTGCCTCTCCGGTCTCTGCCTCTCCAGCCGCTGCGCTTGAAAAGCCGCTGCTGTTTTCTTCCGCAGCGTCTTTAGTTTGTTGGTGTCTCACCAACTCCCCGACGGGGAGGCTTCCTCCCGTTCATGGAGGCTGCAGACATCCTCGCTTGCCTGTTGCACCGTTACACTCAGAACTCTTACAGCTCTGTGACTTCCTCCTAAGGGGAAAAGGACGTAGACTTTCCCTTTTTTGGATCTGTGGGAACTCAAATGAAGCATTATCTTTATCAAGACAGCGTTTTTACACAACTCAGGACTGTTGTTCTTTTATTTTTACCTGAATATCTGTGGAGTACTAAACTTTATAAAACCAGTTGTGACCTGGGTTCTATTTTTTCTTTTTTTTTTTTTTTTGCAGACAGCCGTATAAGATCTGTCATTTCCTTCAACAGAGGAGGAGCGTGGAGGAATCTTACCAAGCCAGACAACGTGGATTGTGGGGACTATGTCAAGAGTGTGAGTTTAATCAGAAAAGATCTGGATGCTGGATTCATCAAATTACAATGAAATCTGTCAGTTGTCTCAATATAAAAAAGAAAAAAAAATGTCTCGGTGTTTTTCCCCCCAAGTGCAACCTTCATATTCATGGAGAACACAGTCGTAACAACCGAATCGTGCCGATGCTGGCTCTGTCTGAGCCGACAGCCGTCGGTCTCGTTATCGCCCACGGTAACATCACCTGCATTCGTTTCCATAGCAACAACTCTTTTCATTAAACTCAATGATGACATGCCCTCCTTTCGCCAGGCTCGGTGGGAGATTCTCTTTCGTCGTCGCAGCATCCAGACGTGTTTGTCTCCTCAGATGGGGGTTACAGCTGGAGGGGGACACTGCGGGGTCCTCACCACTACAGCATCCTGGACTCCGGGGGTCTCATTGTTGCTGTCGAGGCCCACCAAGAAGGACAAGTCAAGACTATCAAGTACCTAAAAGCTGACAGCTGATTAATGGAAGTGAAATTTTGAATTTTCTTGTGTTTTAATGTCAATTGTGGCTTAATTTAACAAATTTCCTCAACAGATTCTCCACCGACGAAGGCCAGTGCTGGAAGTCCTACAACTTCACTGAGCAGCCCTTCTTCTTCGCTGGCCTGGCATCCGAGCCAGGCACCAAGGCCATGAATGTCAGCGTGTGGGGTTTCCGGCCAGAAGACGACGGGCAGCCCATGTGGGTGGCCGTCACCATTGATTTCCAGAGCCTCATTACCAGGGAATGTGAGTCAGCACTAATGAGGTCTTCTGCAGCAGCATGAGCTTTCCAACCGTTTGTTGGGAGTGTTTCCCTCCAGTGGCAGGTTCACCAAAGTTTATGAGGAGGGGGTTCAGGACAGCTTCCTGTCCCACTAATCTGGTTTCGTTTCATGTGGGTCTGAGCCAGGTAGTGTTGTTGAAAGGCTGAAGATCTCCACAACAAAATAGTCTTCTTTTGAGAAATATTGCAAGGGAAATGCCTAGTTCTCCTTTTACAGTGCAGGATATCTGGAATGATTTAAGTACTCCAAAGACATTTCAGTGCTTTAAAGGACGAGGACACAAGCTGGACAGTTGTGGCCTCTGATCCGGCAGATGACACTGCATCAGGAACCGTCATTCACCAACAGCGGACAGAACCGCATGAAGAATACTCATCTTCATTTGCACTTAAAAAGTTACTCTGCTAAAAAACAAGCCGATGTTGATGGTGTCCAGATGTGTAATCGACATCTCTGCACTCTGAGGCATCTGGGCTGGACCATCACAAATCAAGGAAAAGAAATCGTACGACAACACGTAAACTAAGTCTAACGGTGTGTATTTTTAAGTGATTCTCAGGAGTAACCGGTCATCATTAATCCAACAGGTAACGACAACGACTATGAAGAGTGGTTGGCTCATTCTGCAGAAGGCGTGGCCTCTGAGAGGAATGGCTGTGTTTTGGGTGTGAAGGAGACTTACAGGAGGTTAAAGAAGCAGTCTGTGTGCAGAAATGGACGGAGTTTTGTGGTTAAAAAGAAGCAAAGCCCATGCTTGTGCACCAGAGAGGACTACCTATGGTACGTCACATGGTTTGTATCCCGTTACTGCAACAACATTGATGTTAATTGAGTGCAGCCTCAATCAAGAGGCCTCTCAGTCTCGTGTGGGGAACGTGTTACAGATGTCTCCAGTGCTGCTTTCAAATCTCTTTCTCATGAACAACAGCGACTACGGTTACTATCGTCACGTGAACACCTCCGAGTGCGTGAGGCAACCAAGTGCTGCAAACCAAACCCTGGAGATCTGCCTGAGTGGGCAGGAGGATGAGCTGCTGACAGCAGGGTAACGGTTGCGCTGCTCTTTTATGAACTTAAGACCTCCTTGAAGGCCTCTTCTCCGTGTACCAAACACATGAGGGTTTTCTCTACATGTCTGCAGCTACAGAAAGGTCCCCAGCGACAGGTGCGAGGGGGGATTCACTCCTCATCTCACAGTGCCAACAGTCATCCGACCCTGTGGGCCAAAGACCAGCCCTGGTCCACCTGCCAAGTCCACATCTTCAGTTACACACTTCGATACGCCGGTCAGTAGATCTGCGATCGTGGGCTCAAACATGTAGCAAACTCAAGGACGTTCTTTCACTAATAAACACCTCTCCCAGATAGTTTTATCTCTGTCAGCTGGGTGTGTACCAAGAGTATTTGAGTTGACTGTGATTCAACCTCTAACAGTCCAGTCTTGATCCAGACATGTCAGGAAATCCCTGAGCTACTGATCTATACCGTACAGCTGATGGTACTTTATCACTAAAGCCAATGGCAGGCTGTCACTACCTTTGCTGTTTGTTTGGACAGATTTGATAAGAATAACGTAAGAGTGGCTTTAACCTTCTACATTTTTTATCATCTGTTTTGGACTCTTTTTTTTTATAAACCACACTGAACTGCATTTACATTTAAAAATACTTACAAGCGAGCTGTTGTTTGTATCTTCCAGAGAGAGCGGCTGGTGCTGATCCTGGTGTGTGCCGGCGCGGCAGTCGTGGTCCTGGTAGCTGTCGTAACCGCCGTCCTCGCTGTCAGGAGAGTGGTTTACAGGACCAGGTGAGTCCCCCTCACACGCACCCGCCTCATTCACATGCCTACGCTGAGCAGGAGCTGATTATCCCGTGGTGCTCGCAGGACTCCAGCGTATCGCTTCTCCAACCTTCGCACTCAGGAGGACAATAACGACATAACAGCTGATCTTGAAAGTGCTGCCAGCAGCAGCGGCACAGCCTGCCAGCCGGACTCAGATGACGTAAGAGTCTTTTACCATTTTTATGACATCAGAAACCTGTCCTGGATTTATGGCTTCTGTGTGTGTGAATCACTCAGGATACTAGAAATGCACATTCTATTTCTTCACCATGCCATTATTTATTCATATATTTAAGCAGAAATTAAACAAAAAAATAAACCAAAACAAAACTTCATGTGGGCAATGCTAAGTACCACCTTACTGCCCACGTGTGATTTAGATGCGACGCAGTGCAGATAATCACCAGCCCTTGATGCATGGATGATCTGCATGTGAGCAGACCTCCGAGAGCAGATGTTTGATGGTCTGAAGGATTCAGGTGTGAGTTAACAAAATCCCAAGAGGGAAAGACATCAGCAATGGTCAAAGAGAAGAGACAGTATCTCTCTCTCTCTCTCTCTCATATTCATATGTGTGTATGTAGACAGAAGAGAGAAAAGAGAAGGTAAAAAAAATGATCATTGCAAACTACTGTAGATGCTTAAAGACACGGAAACCATAAATTAGCAGTACCACCTCTGACCACATGGGGGCATAAAGATCTGTTGCATTGACAAAAGAGCCACAGACAATGCTGTCCCAATGACTGGGGACAGTCCGGGACGTCTTGTAATACCACTTTGTCCAAGTTGAGGTGTACTTTGTCGTCTTATGTCGGGGGTGTACGTGTGAATGTTGTTGTGCTGCCTCCATGTGATCAGGAGTGGTATTGCGACATTTCCCACGCACACTAATACTTCTGTGCTCTTATTTTGGCAGGATCTTATTGAATGACACAACTAACTTTCATGGATGTCGTGAGACCAGCTGCACTGAAAAGACTGCTTGCCACATTTTTTGGACTTTTCAAAATATTTTATTTGGACCACCTCGCTGGTTAAGGTCTGTGGTTTTAATGGAAAAAAAATATATAAGTAAAAATGTTAACTTATTTCTCAATTTTAATTTTGCTTTTGATGGTTTTTGTAAACTACTTGTACAGGATGTTTATTTCATTGAGCTTTTCTGCTCTATAATGTGAAAACAGACCTGAAAGAATCCTGAAAATGTGCCTAAAAAAAAAGGAAAATGTATTTAAGTTACCACCTGTTCGCTCTGTTGGGCTTATAGGCTAACCTTTTTTTTACCGGGTTAGGTTCCACATGCAAAAAAGTTTCTTTTTGTTTTTAGGACTTGGCATATCTCTTTTTCACAGTTGTAGAAGGGAGTAATTCAGAATCATTTTGGTGTTTTTTTTTTCCTGCTTATTCTCTGCTGAACAGTGGAAATCGCATTCAAACTTCCTATTTCCTGATTTGCACGTTAAAGAATATTTTTCAGAAAACTGTATTTAACTTGGCCATCAGGGGCCGCTGGCGGTGCTGTAACGTGTTCCCTGTGCTGCAAATTGAGAAGAGAAGAAGGAATAACAGGACGTTACCATGGAGAAGACGAAGATTGTAGAGACAGATGTCTCAGTCGTGGTGGATTTGGTCACAACTGTCTTAGCTGAAGGTGTCATGAAGTGACTCACGAACGTCTAATGATAATTAAGAATTACATTTTTGCAAAGGAGGCACAATTTAACTTTTTTAAAATTTCAAATAGGACTATGGATTAATTATAAGAAGATGTCAAAGCATCATTAATAAGTAATGTAGGTGTTACACATCTTAAATGTACTAAATCACCTTTTTGATGTGCATTGTTTTATTTATATATATTTTTGAATTGTTATATTTCAAAGTTTATGAGAGGATCAACACCTTTCATGCTCAGGAAGTGGATGTTTTACTAAATGCTTGTAAAGTAACCACCTCTTATTTATTTGTTATATTTATAATGTTTTAGTTCTGTGTGAAATGTGGATGATTGGTTTAACATTCTTATTATTATTAGTAGTCAAATCTTTAACATTTTAAATTTAATTTCTCCTTATGAATGTGAAACATTTTGGGACTTTAGGATTATTTGACTTGTATTTGTTGTTTTTTTTTTTCTCCACAGAGAGTGAAAGAGTTGACACATATTGTATTATGTTGCTTAAAAATAGCAGAAAATGAGTGTTAGAAAGTGGTTAAAACAATAAATAAATGTTCTCACAACCCCTGAACCTTGCTGTTATTTTTAACACAGACTTCTTAGTGATGATGATAAAGAGGAAGGCCAAACACTGAAACTGTTCACAAGGTTCGGCATTCTTAAAAATAACTTAAACACATTTATTTTTCGACAGTGGAGCATCTTAGTTGTGTTTTAGTCTTATCTCTGCAGCGCTGTTTTAGACAGGAAGTGACGTTGCTGTCGGAATCCTCCGTCTCAGGACGTCCGACGGGTTCCAGTGCAGGTAAAAGGGAAGTAAATAAATCTTGATTTTAAAAGGTTCTCCAGATGTTACAGCTGATAAATTAACATTACAACTTAGCCAGGAGGAGTTACCCGCAGAACCTATTGGCGTAAGTTTCCGCTCCGTTTTTGACTGAGACGCGACGACCACCGCATGAGTTTATTACTCGGTTATAAATATATAAACCAACTGAAGCGGGTGAAAAGGTCCACTCCGTGTTTGTTAAGGGCACTCTTCCCGCAGCAGCGCGGCCGTGAGCCTCTGGCGTACACGGACAGCCTTCAAACGTCCAGACTTTGTGTTGCAGCTCCGACCGCGGCCGGGAGGCTTCGTTCGGCTTCGATCGGCTTCGTTCGGCTCGAGAGTCGCCAGGATGCTTCGAGTCAGCGGCAAGTCGCGTTTGTTCGTTAAACACATAACTGACAACGTGTAACGGCCTCGGGCTCACGGCTGCTCTGTCTCCCCCTCGCAGGCTTGTTGAAGTTGGCGGCGCTCATCGGAGTCTTCCTCCTGGTTGTGTTTCTGGCCTTTCAGCTGCTGGACATTCACGAGTTTAACCTCGGAAGCGTCATGTGTGAGTATCTGAGCTGAAACTGAAGCTGTGAGCAGGAGGAGGCGAGGCATGGCCACGAGGTGCTGCCAGATGTTTGTTGGGTTCTGAGTTACTGAGGAAATGTTAGAAGTTACTCAGATTTCAAGAAGTACAACTCTGAAACAGATCTGACCAAATCAAACCAGACCGGCGGCGTTCATGGCGGCAGCTTCATGACCAACATCTGGACCTCTTATGTGTCCAACGCCGATGTTAATGTCTTCTCCTCAGCGCCACTGTCTCCATACAACATCACCGGTCTCACCACTGTCTCGTAGACCTCCTTTCCTTTCGCTCCTGCCCCGGCCTGGTTCCAGGGCGGGGCCCCGGTGACCCCGTCCGGGCGTCGTAGCGGTCCTTGATGATCATGAGGGGGTAGTGAACCGCTCTTAGTCTGGCCCGTCAACCAGGACCTGGTTGCCATGGGAGACCCTACCAGTGGCGTAATGCCCCCGACAACATAGCTCCTGGGATCCTTCGGGAACACAAACCCCTCCACCGGGATCAGCTGGCGGTTCAAGGAGGAGAGATGAAGCAACACGTTCAGATAGGTTCTACGTTGGTTTAAAACCCAACGTAGAATCGAGGTTCAAACACCAAAACGACTGGCTCGTCAGGTGACGGGCTTTCCTGTTTAAACGAAGAAAATCAGCGATTTATTGACCAAACCTCATGTAGAAATGAAGGATGGGAGTCCGAGTGGAGGAGCCTGATGAATTAAAGGGAGTTGTTCTTTAACCTGCTCTGGATTTCAGCGTTTACACTCGACACGCGTTCATTTGGCACCCACACGCTGGAAAGTGTCCTTTTGTCTCATCATTTTGCTCTCTAAGGCAACAGGCTTCCATGGGATTTTTTGTTTTTTTTTCCCCTAAATGAGAGAGTCTCTCAGCTGTATCACAGGAACTGATGTAACATCAGAGCAGGACTTCCAAAGAAATCTAAACCTTAAACTGACTTCAACGAGCGTTTCAGCTGGCAGAAGTGAGGCTCTGGCGTGTTCGGGAGGCCACGTGCGTCTCGCGTTTCCTCAACTGGGACGAAGCTGTAGAGCTTTTTCAGTCTGAGTCGGGAACGTTGCACTCGAGGTCATGGAAGCCGTCAGCTGCCGGCCAGAATTCACAGTTTCATCCGCTGATCCATGTGTGGTTTGTTCACCGACGTTCACCGACTTTCACCGACATTCACGCTTTGCCTCACCGGTGGTCCGGGGCTGGACCGGAAGTCTTTCCTGTGCAGTCAGACAAATGTTTTTCAGTCCTAAAGAGTCTAATAAATCAATAAAGTATAATCATTGAAGAGTCCTGGAAGACGCTGCTTTTGCCACACTTCAGATGTGAATTATTAATTCCTTTTGTTTTCTGTTTTTCTTTCCAGCGAGATCTTTGCCTGCGAATGCAAATCGTAAGTATCTGTACATAGTTTGTTTGTTTTTTTTGCACCAGAACATCCACACTGAGCTGTGCTTGACGACTCTTTGGATTTTGGTGGAGTTTAAACTCAGATTTGGAGGTAACGGTTGTCTGATATCGATGCGTAAACGCATTTCTGCGTTTTCAGCGACGGGCTCGGTCAAACACAAATGTGGGCTGACCAAGGACTGCCCCTGGGGGCACTTTGCCTTCAAGATGACGAGTGGAGCCGCCAGCGTGGTCGGGCCCCGGATCTGCCTGGACGACAAACTGTAAGTGATCCAGTTGAGGTGTTATGAGGTGTCATGTCAACTCTCCCGAGACGCCTTGAGCTGCGTTGTCGCTGTGGTTTTCTTCTGACCATCTTCAGAAAAACCTTTATCTCCACGTCAGGGACAATCTCCGGGAGCCGGCATCATTATTTATTTTAATATATTTTCCTTTTTAAACAAGCATATCATAACAAACCGGCATCTGTGCACGCCAGCGCCTGTTAGTTCAACCTGCCGCTGACCCTCGGTAGCCGGCGACACCCGAAGGCTCCTGCGTGGCGGGTTTGACAACTGGAGCATGTTTACGCCGTACAAACATGAGGTTGGTCTCAGGCTTCATCCGCATGTGGGCGTAAATCAAAGAGTTTAACTCGCCTGTCTGAAAAGTGACAGTTTGAAAATGAGCCTCGAACCAAATCTGCTTTGGAAAACACTGGATCGGATGATCATCATAAATAAAATGTAAATCGGTCAAACACAAATGTGGGCTGACCAAGGACTGCCCCTGGGGATCAAATGATCAAAAGATCAAATTCTTCGCCTCTAACTGTTCTAGAAAGGCACCACCAGGAGCCAGGCTGGTTCTCTCTTCTTCGTGTCTTCCACTGAGCGGTTGACAGTTTGGACTATGATATGTTTTTTGCTGGTTTTAGATGTTTAATGGATATTTACAGTTCATTCTGGCGCCTTTTAACACCTTAACAACCATAAAGTTGTTTACACGCAGGAAGTTGAACTTCCCAAAACCTTTTTAATGCCTCAAAGACCCCAACAGTTTTTAACGATTTTTTTTTTTTTTTTTTAAACTAATTTGTGGATTAATAAAAGTGGTTCGTCTCGGTTCAGTTCAAGAATGACGAGGCGGCCGAGCGCCGCCGTCAGAGCCGTCTACTCGTCACATGAACACTGACATGACGTCAGATTAAAACCGTTTGTGGCAGAGATCCGTTTTATTGCAGCTCATGTGCAGACTTGCAGTTGGTTTTTGGTTGGATCACAGAGCAGGTTTAGTCCACGACTTGTTGGTGTTGGTGATGAGTTCACCTCCACCCGGCGGAGCTGGGTGGGGTTTTAGAAGTGCCAGTTACGTGCAGCTGCGTGCGAGTCGTGACATGCAGGACTCGACCGGGACCGGCCGTTGGACTCGACCGGCCGTTGGGCAGTTGTGACGACATTTGCAGCAGATCCTGTTTTCAGGTGGGGTTTTGGTCTTGAATGCGACAGCAGCCGGGGAGGTGGTGCAGCCAGACGAGCCGGTCTCACCACCACATTCAGTCTCTGAGACACTAACGTCTAAACTGTTCTCTGCAGGTCTGAGATCGCTTCTCGACCTTTTTAATACTTGTTAGTTATTTACAGGTAGTATGAAATGGTTCCTGGTCACAGTGGTCTGTTGGTGTAGTTACCAGGGCAACAGGCCTCGTATCTTTGAAGTAATAATGATTATTCTTTGTTTGGTCTTCGCTCGCAGCTCGGAGGTCAAGTCCAGTCTGAACGGATGACGCCAACATTCATCATAAGCCAGCTGTCACACAAAACACCACGCCCTTAATTATATGTTGCATTAGTAATAAGAAACGTTTATCTGAGAAACAAGTTCATGACGGCAGCTTTCGTGCAGTCAGCTGAAGCATCAAATCCTGAAGTCTGAGTTATTGCAACATCACATGGAGATAAAATCCCGTGTGAAGAATTACAACACAAACATGAATGACAACATTTTTAGTTTCCACCTGTTGTAAAAGTGGAAGATCTGCACCTCATCTTCCATCTGCTCAGGAATGTTGGTCTTAAAACACCATGAAAAGGTCGAGCAAACATTTTGACGTGTTTGATCAAAGAGACGTTCCACATCCTCCCCGTCTGTGGCCGTCGTCACATTTCAATCCTTTTTATTTTATCTTACTGTCTTACATGGAATAACACTCACTGTTAGTTGTTAAATATCTTTTGTTTACACAGAATTATTTGCTTGTTCATGTGGAACTTTAAATTAGGAATTATGTTTGGTTTGTCAATATAATGTCCATAAGTGGTGTCATTTCTTTCAGGGAATGTCCTGTCTGTGGGTGTATGTGGGTGTATGAGAGTTATGTGGGTGTATGAGGGATATGTGGGTGTATGAGGGATATGTGGGTGTATGAGGGATATGTGGGTGTATGAGGGATATGTGGGTGTATGAGAGTTATGGGGGTGTATGAGGGATATGTGGGTGTATGAGGGATATGTGGGTGTATGAGGGATATGTGGGTGTATGAGGGATATGTGGGTGTATGAGAGTTATGTGGGTGTATGAGGGATATGTGGGTGTATGAGGGATATGTGGGTGTATGAGAGTTATGGGGGTGTATGGATGTGTA
>CM026219.1:1964033-2133074 GCA_014839995.1 Xenentodon cancila | reverse complement strand
TGTTTTCAGGTGTCCGCCTGTGTTTGTGGCTGTTTGTCTCCAGTCTCATCGTCCTACTCCTCTTGTTTGCAGATTAATGAGCAGTGTGAAGAACAACGTGGGGAGAGGCATCAACATCGCTCTTGCCAACGGTGAGGTTTTCATTTGGAGTCCCAAACCTCGGCGCAACGGCTGTTTCCAAACAATATTTGTCTATTAATTGTGATTGTGACAGTAATAACGGGACGGACTTGCAACAACGTGACGGGGACGAGCAACAACGTGACGGGACGTGCAACAACGTGACGGGGACGAGCAACAACGTGACTGGGACGAGCAACAACGTGACGGGGACGAGCAACAACGTGACGGGGACTTGCAACAACGTGACGGGACGAGCAACAACGTGACGGGACGAGCAACAACGTGACGGGGACGAGCAACAACGTGACGGGGACTTGCAACAACGTGACGGGGACGTGCAACAACGTGACGGGACGAGCAACAACGTGACGGGGACGAGCAACAACGTGACGGGGACGAGCAACAACGTGACGGGGACTTGCAACAACGTGACGGGGACTTGCAACAACGTGACGGGGACTTGCAACAACGTGACGGGGACTTGCAACAACGGGACGGGGACGAGCAACAACGGGACGGGGACGTGCAACAACGGGACGGGGATGTGCAACAACGTGACGGGACGAGTAACAACGTGACGGGACGAGCAACAACGTGACGGGGACGAGCAACAACGTGACGAGGACTTGCAACAACGTGACGAGGACTTGCAACAACGTGACGGGGACTTGCAACAACGTGACGGGGACGTGCAACAACGTGACGGGACGAGCAACAACGTGACGGGACGAGCAACAATGTGACGGGGACGAGCAACAACGTGACGGGGACGTGCAACAACGTGACGGGACGAGCAACAACGTGACGGGGACGAGCAACAACGTGACGGGGACTTGCAACAACGTGACGGGGACTTGCAACAACGTGACGGGGACTTGCAACAACGGGACGGGGATGTGCAACAACGTGACGGGGACTTGCAACAACGGGACGGGGATGTGCAACAACGGGACGGGGATGTGCAACAACGTGACGGGACGAGTAACAACGTGACGGGGACGAGCAACAACGTGACGGGGACGAGCAACAACGTGACGGGGACGAGCAACAACGTGACGGGGACGAGCAACAACGTGACGGGGACGAGCAACAACGGGACGGGGACGAGCAACAACGGGACGGGGACGTGCAACAACGTGACGGGGACTTGCAACAACGTGACGGGACGTGCAACAACGTGACGGGGACGAGCAACAACGTGACGGGGACGTGCAACAACGTGACGGGACGAGCAACGACGGGACGAGCAACAACGTGACGGGGACGAGCAACAACGTGACGGCGACGTGCAACAACGTGACGGGACGAGCAACAACGTGACGGGACGAGCAACAACGTGACGGGACGAGCAACAACGTGACGGGACGTGCAACAACGTGACTGGGGACGAGCACCAACGTGACTGGGGACGAGCACCAACGTGACTGGGGACGAGCACCAACGGGACTGGGGACGAGCAACAACGGGACGGGGACGAGCAACAACGTGACGGGGACGTGCAACAACGGGACGGGGACGTGCAACAACGTGACGGGGACGTGCAACAACGTGACGGGGACGAGTAACAACGTGACGGGGACGTGCAACAACGTGACGGGACGTGCAACAACGTGACGGGGACGTGCAACAACGTGACGGGGACGTGCAAGAACGTGACGGGGACTTGCAACAACAGGGGGGACGTGTAACAACGTGACGGGGACGTGCAACAACGTGACGGGGACGTGCAACAACGGGACGGGGACGTGCAACAACGGGACGGGGACGAGCAACAACGGGACGGGGACGAGCAACAACGTGACGGGACGTGCAACAACGGGACGGGACGTGCAACAACGGGACGGGGACGTGCAACAACGTGACGGGACGTGCAACAACGGGACGGGACGTGCAACAACGGGACGGGACGTGCAAGAACGTGATGGGGACTTGCAACAACAGGGGGGACGTGTAACAACATCTAACTGGAGCCGCTGTGTCTCACAGGGAAGACGGGGGAGGTGATCAAAACGGTGTTCTTTGACACGTGGGCCGGAGGTGAGTAAACTTCAGAGATGCTTTATTCATGTGAGTTTAAACACGAGTTGACTTCATGTCCCGCGTAGATGTGACTCCGCTTATCAAGTTCCTGAATGAAATTCAAGACGGGACGATTGTAATGATGGCCTCGTTTGACGATCCTGCTACAAAGTAAGAACCTTTTCCACAACGCGTCTCGCAGGATCACTTTAAACGAGTGATCTCAGGTGTTGACATCATATACTTTATTGTTCAGACTCAATGATGAAGCCAGGAAGCTGATCTCTGAGCTCGGCAGCACGTCTGTGAATAGTTTGGCGTTCCGAGACAGCTGGATCTTTGTGGGAGGGAAGGGCATCAAGACCAAGAGCCCCTTTGAGCAGGTAAGATGTCCAGAAAGTCCCGCCTCCTCATCCGCTGCTGTTGCCCAAACAGATTTAGAAAAGTAGGCAGAACAGTGTCTTTATTAAGCTCTACATCTATATGTGGATAATCTCATAAATCCATGTTTTATTCACAACAGAACTAGAAAGTGAGACATTTTACCAGCTCATTAAAAAGTTTGGACTGGGGCAACAAAAGGCTGGAGAAGTGAGTAGTGCCGGAAAGAAACGCCTGCAGGAACATCTGGGAACTAATGAAGTGACCCGTCAACAGGTCAGGGACGTGGCTGGGTGTAAGGAGGTCCCGCTAGTGTGGCCACGTTCCCAAACCTAGTTCACCCATCTGTGAGGCAGTGGAGGAGCCTCCGTCCCGGAAATCAGCGGATCATCCCAGAAACGCTGCTCGGAGTTTCCACAACTGAAGCCAGATTTATAGTTTTAATGATGCGCGTAACTAAGATCGCTGCTGTTTTTGAAAGAGATTCAGAGGATCTTCTGTTACACGTGTTGCAGATGTGCAGCTTGAACATCCGGAAAGGAAACATGACAACTTTAAGATGTTTGCTCTGAAGAAAGCTTTGTCTATTTCAGCAAGACGACGTCCGTCTCGCCGCTTCCAGATGAGCCAAACATTTCATATGAAATGGTAGAACGTCTCACTTTCATAATCGATGTGTTTTTAATGTTCAGTTGTGGTTAAAACATGTGAGATTGTGGGACTTCTGTTTTATATGCACAAGTATAACAACAGACCTTAACGGCGCTGGCGACCACGTGACTGCGTGGGCGCCAGCAGCTCCTGAAAGCGAGGCTCCAGGCCTCGTCCTACTTGTTTCTGGAGCTGCCTTCTGGCTCCGAGTGACCTCTGGATCTCCCGTTTACCTCTGCAGCACATGAGGAACAGCGTGGACACCAACAAGTTCGAGGGTTGGCCCGATGTCTTGGAGATGGAGGGCTGCATTCCACAGCGGCAGGACTGACCGGCTCCCATCGTCACCGGCAACCGCCCACATCTCATCACGTCCCCCAACACTTCCTGCAACGTTTGCTCTCGAGTTAATGATTACACTTCGGCCTCGAGGGGTTTTCCTCTCGTCCAGCGGCCTTTTATTTAACTTTGAGATTCTGTTATTGTTCAGTCAGAGCAGGAAACTGTAGCTGTGTCCTTGGAAACTATCCCACCGCTGAATTTTTAAGGTTTTAGTTGCAGAAACCTTAAAAAAAAAACATGTAGAACGTGCCGCATTCGATGGCATCTGTCCCGATTTTTTTTTTTTTTTTTTTTTTTTTTCACCTTTTCTGCCTTTAAGGGCTGAAAGCGTCTGTTACAGACTCCTACACTGTTTTTGATGACTTAAGTACCACATTTAGAGAGGCGCCTAAACTTCTCATGGCCATTAACTCTCCTGCCTTAATTTTTTTCTACCTTTTTTACCTTTTAAACGTCTTTGGGATTCCTTTTTATTTTGTGAACATTTTTTGTTTCCAAACTTCAGACGTGTCTTTTCTTGATCTTCTAATCAAATGTACCAAATTGACTGTGAAATGTGTAAATACTTCTGTAGACAAGGGGACAAGATTGTAATTTAACACTTTGATAATAATATAATTTCTTAAATAAAGGATATTGTAACGGAGTGTGTTGGTGACGCAGACTTCATGTTTAAAACAACTAACGTGGGATCTATGGTGGGTTTATAGATGAGGTGTGTAGCGGCGAGGGGTAAAGAGCAACTGCAGCGCAGCAGAAGTGAGAAAGAAACGGGTTAAACTGTTAAATTCATGAGCATAACAATCGTGTTTTCTCAAAGGTGGAGGTGGAGGTGAGGTAGAACGTAAACGCACATTAGCACTATGTTGTTTTGGCTGGAAAACTCGCCCGGTGTTTCTGTGCGTCACTGCCACATCTGGCCACAAGGGGGCGGTCCTACTGAGAAGATGTGTGCTGGTATCCGGCCAAAGTGACCAATGAATGTGTCAAATCACAACATGCACACGTCTTAACTGTAATTTCACAAATGAATTTTCCCAACATGATTAATCTGCCAAATAAACTTAAAGCACAAAAAACACATTGTTTATATCATAAATATCTAACTGCATTTAAACACTCTTTTGGCAGTTATTTTCTTTCATGTTTTAAAGGCGCTTCAACGGAAACGTCAGCAGTTGCAGGGCGGTTCCGCCGAAGACCTGCAGGGGGCGCTGTTGCTCCAGTTATTTCAGAGTGCTGCTCGTCTTAACTGAATGTTGTTATGACTCAGATACACGTCTGCAGCTGTCTTATCTTTATGTAACTACGGGTTGCTGCTGCTGCTGTTGTTTTGAATCAGTAATGATGGAAATAAATCTTAGGATTCAACCTCGGTGTAACTTTACCAGTTAGAGGATGAATGCTGTTGATTTGCCTCGTTGATGTCTGCAGTCACTTACCTGCTGTGATGAGCAGGTCCAGGACGACTCGGCCCCGGTCTGATGAGATCTTCATCCCATCCTCTGCCGGTGGTACGACCCTCTGCGTTCCCTTCAGCACGGAGCTCATTCATGATGACGGACACACACACACACACACACACACACACACACACACACACACACACACACACACACACACACACACACACACACACACCCCTATAACATCCCCGTGAGCTTTGTAGAGTCAGTAATGAGGCACGGCATTTGTTTGGCAGCCGTCCACTGATCGCATGGTTTGTCGTGTGAGAATATCACACGAATTGTTTTTCTGCAGTTACTGATGTTTGTGCTTCTGTGTGTTTCCATCGGTTCTGAAGTGGGCTGAATGTCCTCTGAGCTCCTCGTTTCTGCTCTGAGAGGTGACGTGTAGGAGTGAATACACTATATGGTGCGTGTATGTCCACAGCTTATGCCTCCATACACCTCGTTGGGGCTCTCGAGGGCTCGTGTTCACGGATACTTGAGGTTTATAAGGACGACACTCTCGTAAAAAGGTGTTTTTTTTTCAGAGCAACACATAAGCTCTTGTTTTCATCTCAATTCCTCTCGTCGGTTCTCACCAGCAGCTCCCAGAATAAATCTGTCCACCAAACTCGGAACTGAGCCGTTTCACCGCTTGATCACAAGTGCTTGCTCTGCAGTTTCTTCATCTTCACTAAGCTATATTGTTTGGGGGCTACTGGTCCTGGAGATTAACCTTCCTGTGAGCTCCTGTGGCCTGGACGTCTTCGATGTTGTTCTTAACCATCCCCGCTCTGGAGGTCCCAAAACAAGCTGTGATGTTGTGCAAAATGTCAATAAAAAGTGAATGCAATGATCTGCAAATCGAATAAACCAAAATTTGATTCACAATGGAGCACAGAAAACGTTACACCATAAAATGCAAAAATTGTAATTTTGTAGACAACATGTGTAGAAGCAGCAAGAGGAACAAATTGAGAAGTTCACCAGTCAGCAAAAAACTGCACATTGTGAAACAATTTCAGAAAAAGGCCCTGAGCATTAAATCCCAAAGAATTCGAATGTCATCATATACAACACATGATATGATGAAAAGACTCAGAGGTTCTGGACAAATCTGTGCAGATGGACAAAGTGGTCTCCTGTTCAAACCCTGTTGACACAAGTGTATTGTTGCCCGTGTACATGCAGACTGTCAGTGGTGTCTTCCCGGATCGTCTGCAGGCTGTTTTCACTCCCTGAAAAGACCAGCCTTCTTGTTT
Source organism: Xenentodon cancila (assembly GCA_014839995.1). Taxonomy (NCBI): domain Eukaryota; kingdom Metazoa; phylum Chordata; class Actinopteri; order Beloniformes; family Belonidae; genus Xenentodon; species Xenentodon cancila. The sequence goes on along the minus strand of CM026219.1, from coordinate 2,126,848 downwards.
ACTCTCTGCTCTGCACGTTAACCCCAGAAACTTTTCCACAACTGTTTCTTTCAGGATCTTTGAACCCCTCCCCCATCGCTCCGGGCAACAGCCTCACTGTTCTTTCTCTGCACAGCAGTTCCAGTCCTATGATTGACTCCCACACACACACACACACACACACACACACACACACACACACACACACACTGGTCCAGGCAGCTGTGTTTACGCTCAGCGGGTCTGCGTGGGAACGTCCTGCTGACCTCAGCGCAGACACCACGTAGCCCGCAGACGCTTGAACGGATCGATAGCCGATCATATGGATCTTCTCAGACTCTACGCTCCCAAACTAAAGTGGGTCAAACGTACACAGACAGTCTCCACAAACGCTACTGACTACTGGACCTGATGGAAATATGCTTGACATGGATCTTCTTTGTTGTCATTGTGAGACGGGGTGGGTTGTTTTGTATCCCTCGCTGATGGCTGACGTGACTCACCCCCCCGGGCGTAGGCCTGGTCCCTTTAGTCGATGTGGAAAACAAAAGACCTCATTCACGGCCATCGTCTTGACTCTCTGCTGCCTCCAGCTTGGGGTCAGGAAGTTGAGGTGGATCAGATCACACATCGCACTTTCAACCGATCCAAACGCCACCTCTGGAAACCACAAACCAGTGTGGGGGATTCGCCAGGCTCCAGTGTTTTTAGGTGAAGCAACGTGAGCTGGTCACGTCCAGAAGTTTATGTTGTTGCAGAAGCTGATGCAGCATCTTCTGCAGGAGTTCTCAGGATCCACGAAGCTGAAATACGAACGGTAGATGTTTTAGGCTCCCCGTACTGGGGCCACAGTGAACACGTGTGCGTTCTGGAGTTGCCACTACTTGGAACCACCTACTTGTTGAATTGGACTGTACAAATAAACCTGCCTTGCCTTGCCTTGCCTTGCCTTGCCTTGCCTTGCCTTGCCTTGCCTTGCCTTGCCTTGCCTTGCCTTGCCTTGCCTTGCCTTGCCTGTTGAAAGATCTCTGGTCACTAACTCCGGCCTATTCTCGGGCTTCCTCTCTTAACGACACGAGGCCCCGTACAGGGGCTCTCGTTTTTAAAGGGCCAACTCAGCATGAACAGGAGCAAAAACAGCTGATTTTTGTAAATTTATTATAAGTTATGACTAAAATAGACCAAATATCTTAAAAATCTACACTGATCAAGAACATGAGCTTTTGTTCTCATTACTAACTTTAAACGTTTGTAAGATTAAACTTTTGTCCCTCATGATCTTCAGTAAAGTGAAAGGATTTTGCACTGTTAAGCCATTAGTCAGCTGGTGCCTCCTTGGTCAATGATGTCTTGCAGGAATGCAGAACGGGAGAACACCTGTGCAGGTTGATGACAATGCTCAGTGCAGGCATAGAAGTAAAACATTGCATAAACTGATATGACCGCTCTCCATGTCCATCTGCCTAGTGTCCATCTGCCTGGTGTCCACCTGCCTGGTGTTCACCTGCCTAGTGTCCATCTGCCTGGTGTTCACCTGCCTAGTGTCCACCTGCCTGGTGTCCACCTGCCTGGTGTTCACCTGCCTGGTGTTCACCTGCCTGGTGTTCACCTGCCTAGTGTCCATCTGCCTGGTGTCCACCTGCCTAGTGTCCATCTGCCTAGTGTCCACCTGCCTGGTGTTCACCTGCCTGGTGTTCACCTGCCTAGTGTCCATCTGCCTGGTGTCCACCTGCCTAGTGTCCATCTGCCTAGTGTCCACCTGCCTGGTGTTCACCTGCCTGGTGTCCACCTGCCTGGTGTTCACCTCCCTGGTGTTCACCTGCCTAGTGTCCACCTGCCTGGTGTTCACCTGCCTAGTGTCCATCTGCCTGGTGTCCACCTGCCTAGTGTCCACCTGCCTGGTGTTCACCTGCCTAGTGTCCACCTGCCTGGTGTCCACCTGCCTGGTGTTCACCTGCCTAGTGTCCACCTGCCTGGTGTCCACCTGCCTGGTGTTCACCTGCCTAGTGTCCATCTGCCTAGTGTCCACCTGCCTGGTGTTCACCTGCCTAGTGTCCATCTGCCTGGTGTCCACCTGCCTAGTGTCCATCTGCCTAGTGTCCACCTGCCTGGTGTCCACCTGCCTGGTGTCCACCTGCCTGGTGTCCACCTGCCTGGTGTTCACCTGCCTGGTGTTCACCTGCCTAGTGTCCATCTGCCTGGTGTCCACCTGCCTGGTGTCCACCTGCCTGGTGTCCACCTGCCTGTTTAGTGCTGTTTAGTTTAGTTTTGGTTTAGTGCCTTACTTTTCCGGTGCCTCCTGATCTCCTGAGTTTCGGTCCTCTGTACCTGCCTGATGTCTGCAGCCTGGGACGTCTCCCCTCAATAACTTTCTGTTATTAACGCAGCAGCTCTTCATGTGGACAGACGTAGGTACTACTACATAGAGTAACTTTAGGAGACAAAGTCCAGCCCCTGTTTACAATAACTGTTTGCACCAGAACAAAATATATGAATCTGCTAAATTGCTTAATTTGTTAATGCTAAAAGTTAAAAATGTATAGAGGATTCACACAAGCATCCTTATGACTGCTGAGAAGTCACGAAGTGTACGGAGGCGTAGTTGCCCATTTACAGAATCGTAAATGCAGCCAAAAGGGTCCTGAAGCAAAAGTTTAGGCACTCTTTACCCCTGGAATTTTTGCAGGTGGTATTTTTATGTGGAAAACTCTTTTCCAACACTAAATCTTTTTCATACAATGTATGTTTTGACTAGAAAGACCTCACCAGACTACTGGACGTTACACTCTTTTCAGCATTTGTGCATGAATACTTACCTTCCTGCCAAGCCAGCTGTACAGTACTTGCTGTAATTGAAATCATTTCAGTTTCCCTTGTGGTACAAACGCGCGACTGTCTGCTGTGTATTTTTACTTCCATAAAAAGGTTGCAGGTGTGTTTGACATCCCCCCTACGACATACACTCGTGTGGGTTGGTCCTGTGGGAAATGTGTTGCTTCACGTTTCTATGTAATCTTTAAAAAAAGTAAATCCCAGACCCTCTGATTGCCAGTTTCAGGGATCCGCATGTTCTCCTTCAGTCGCTCCCGTCCAACAACAATTCTGGCTTCCACGTTCTTGCCAGCGATACGGAAGTCTCCTAAACATTATAGATGTCTTTGTGGCTCAAGGTTGTAACATTGTTTTTAAGGGAAATCCTTTTTACCAAGGATTTCAATTATTTATTTTTAATTAATTTTAATTAATATCCACCTCTTCCGTGCTTTCCTGGGTACATGGAAGCACGAAAGAATGTTTTTATTTATTTATTTTACAAATTCTCAATTACATTGCCATACAGAGACGTTACTGGTTCTGGGTTTTGCGTATGTTAAGTAATTAAGCTTGTGGTCTTTTGAGTAACAGTCTTTGATTTCAAACATTTACAGTACTTTAGATACTTCGTACTTTTGATGAACTTCTGATCTGTAAATAAAGATCTAACGGAGCATAATTCTGGTTTTCCAGATTATCTAGCTCTTTGTGCTGGTAACCCTACTAAGAGACCTCTGTGGCCGATGCTTGGTTGTCAGGGACGGCTTGCAGGATCAACCTTAGGCTGCCGGCCAGGACTAACCCCAGGTCCAACCAAGCTCAGGAGTGTTGCAAACGGTGGATTTACAGCACTGGGCCAGCCGCTGTGACTTGATGGAGTAATAACACATTATCCCACTAGGGGTGCACTTTGCTTCACTTTGTTCTCACATTCTCCCTTTTACAGGGGAGAACTTTCTTTCCACGGTCGCCTGGTGCTTGCTCGGGACCAGGGATTGTATCAAAGAAAATTCTCGGTGCAAACATTTGGTATTCTTAGCTTGGCGATTATTTTATTTTAATCTGGTTTTGCATTAAATTGACTAATTTGGTATGAGCTGGGTTTGACCGTGGTCTCCAAAAGGTTAGTTATTACACCAGAAAAAGTCTTAATGAGGTAACAAAAACAAGAACGCACACACCAAACGCCTGAATGTGCAGATGGCATGAAACCAGGACGAGCAGCACAGCTGACTTTCCTCTGATTCCACAAAGAAACGTTGAGAAGAAATGTTTCATAGTAACAGAGGAGTGGAGGTCACTGAACTTTCCAGGAGGTGTTTCTGTCTCTCTCCTCAGGAGACCAATGAGAATCAAGAAATACCTGGTGATAGGAGAACGGGGGAGCGGCTGCAGCGCCTGCTCTGCCAAACAGCTTCTTGTTGATGTGTGTGACACAGGGCGTGGAGGAGGAGGAGGAGGAGGAGGAAGAGGAGAGGAGGAGGAGGAGGAGGAGGAGGAAGAGGAGGAGGAGGAGGGGGAGGAGGAGGAGGAAGAGGAGGAGGAGGAGGAGGAGGAGGGGGGGGGGGGGGGGGGGCGTCAGAGTTTTCATTAAACAGGCCTGATAAGGTGATGAGGAAAAACACACTCTAAATCGCCGATTGGACAGACGACGGGGGCGTGGGCGCTAAAACTGGATCCAAATGCTTGGAGGAAGTTTTTGCATGAGCCCCAGACGTGTGTGTGTGTTTACGTCTCAAACAGCATCAGGACGTCTTCATGTGGGTTTCATTGTTTTGCATGATTGCTTGTGTACATTTCCACCACCGCAGAGCCATATGGGTTTCATTCCAGAGGCGGTACAATCCCGCTCAGATCCTTTTTCACAACATTTCTGATCTCTGCCGTGTGCAGCAAATGGCCCCCCGTGTTACATGATCCCTGTGGAAACTCAACACCACTTGGCCCGAAGCTGTCCAAATATGGCCCGAAGCCAGATTGGTCACGCCTGCCCACACCTTGAAGGATAGCACGAGAAATTGTTCCTCTTACTGCTGATTCAGTCTGCATCTGTTTCATTAATGGAGCAGGAGACGGATGACGGTGGTGCTTATTTAAGTGTTTTTCAAAACTAATACAAATACTGACAGTAAAATACTAGCAGCACCCTTTCTGAGTCCACCGCGTTGGCACGGGAAACGCTTTGTGAGCCACAGAATCACCTAATTTGAGCTCCATTTGTCTTTTATTGCGCAGTCTCAATATCAAGCCTATCATTTTCTCCTCCGTTTTCCGAAATGCTCACCACTGTCCCCCCGTTATTCTCTCCCTTCTTCAATAATCTGCATCAGTTCACTGATAATTACAGCTTCCTGGAAGAGATGTGGCTGGCTGTGAATGCAGCTTTATTGGGTTTAAAAAAGCAGGAGACGTCCATTTTTCTGTCTCCATCAGGAGGCAGAACACAGGATGTTCTGAAGGTGACATGGAGGGTAACAGAAAACGAGAAAGTGTCTTCCACTTCCTGCTAATGCGCCGTTACGTAAATCAGACACCTGAACAAGCTCAGACCTCAGACCTCAGACATAGATTTGTAAAAGTTAGTCTTTTAGGCCTAATCGTTGGACCGGTTTCTTAAGCAAAGTACTGCCAGAGCTGAGCTGAGGACTGCTGAAGCTCTGGCCTGGCTCTGCCAGAGCTACCCTGACGACCTGAGGGTTCTGGTTGGGTCAACATGGGCCAGGAGATCAGAGATGTATTTTATCATTCAGAGATTTATAAACCAACAGCAGGATTTTAACATCTGTTCTGGGACAGACAGGAAGCCAGTGTGAAGATCTAAGACCTGGAGTTATGTGGTCCAGTCTCTGGTCTTAGTGAGGACTCGGGCAGCAGCTTTCTGAACTAACTGCAGCTGCTTGATGGATGTTTTTTGGAGACCCGTGAGACCAGCGTTACAGTAGTCCAGTCTACTGAAGATAAAAGTCCTGCTGAGACATCTGTTCTTTAATCCTCCATATGTTCTTTAGGTGATAACAGTCTGACTTCATTACTGTCTTAATGTGGCTGCTAAAATTCAGGTCCGAGTGCAGAACCAGTCCCAGATTTCTGGCTTGGCTCTTGGTTTTTAGTTTCACTGCTTGAAGCTGAATTCTGAATTTAAATCTTTCTTCTCTGGCTCCAAACACTATTATTTCTGATTTGTCCTCATTTACCTCAAGAGAGTTCTGGCACATCCACTCTTTAATTTGATATATTTGATTAATGTTTGAATTGGATTACAGTCTCCTGGTGAGATGTTTTATATAGATTTGTGTGTCATCTGCACAGTTATGATGATACATTTTGCTCTGTTTCATAATTTGAGCAGGTGTGAGCATATAGATGTTAAACCACAAAGCCCCCAGAACTGAACCTTGAGGAACTCCACATGTCATTTTTGTGAGCTCAGATTTGTAGTTAACCAAAGACACAAAACAGTCCCTGTCTTTTAGATAAGACTCCAACCAGGTAAGTGCTGTGTGAGAAAGTCCCACCCAGTTCTTCAACCGGTCTATCAAGACGTTATGGTCGACCAAATGCAGCACTAAGATCCAGTAAGACCAAGACTGAAATGCTGTCAGTACTGGAGCAGATGTCACTAAGGACCTTTACTAGAGGACCTTTTTGTTTTTAGTCACTGAGGGAAGATACCTAAAAACATAACATTTTATGAGATGAGACACATGTAGAGTTGTTATGGATGTGAAACCTGGCTGTGGAGTCCGAAACTGTTTCTTTTTTTTGGAAAATGGAAATTAACTCATCGCTCCTAGTGACCTCATAGAGAACTGGACCTTCTTTACTTCCAGAATGAAGTGAGCTTAATCATTTCGATGTAGTTGCATCATAGCCCCAAAGACACTCGGCTGGGGGAGTGGTTGCCCGCCGCTGTCATGATACTCATCCTCTTTCCTTCTCTCTTGCTCACAAAGTCACACAGTTAAAGGAAAGTGAGCAGGTCTGATAGTTGTGGTCAATCCTCTTGATACTGAGGGAATGGCTGCAGCACACAGATCTGTGTGTGTGTGTGTGTGCGTGCGTGTGTGTGTGTGTGTGTGTGTGCGTGCGTGCGTACGTGCGTGCGTGTGTGTGTGTGTGTGTGTGTGCATGTGTGGTCAGGTTCTGAGGATCCTGTTACATTAATAGCAGTGGTTCCATCCAGTGGTTCCATCCTTTACTGAGTTCACCAGGGACGGATGGATGACACAATGAGACACACACACACACACACACACACACACACACACACACACACACACACACACACACACACACACACACACACACACACACACACACACACACACACACACACACACACACACACACACACACACACACTTTCTCACTGTATATAAACACGTATACTGAATGAAACCTGGAGCACATCTCCGTCAGAAGGACACTGGATCAGTGAGAGAACATCTCTTCTGCAGAATAAGATCTGTCAGTTTAAAATCCCGCGCTGGCCTCGTTCCTTCATATCCTTCCTTTCGTCTTAAAAGATCAACTCATCAATTAGAAACATCTGGCATCTGGATTTGGACAACTGGCATTGGCAGTCATCTGCATCCTATCCTGCGATGCTGACGTTACGATGTTTGGATGTCGCTCCTCCTCTTTACAACTTATATTTCTCCTGTAAAAGGGAAATAAAAACTCTGACATAAATTTGTATTGTGCCATTATTCATTTAACATAAATCAAGCTTAAATAAATTATTAATAATAATGATGATGTTGTGGGCATTACTAAGTACCCCCATGATTTAACAGCAAACAGAGGAATGAAATGAACCTTTTTAGATAAAAACAAAACTTTAACTTTAACAAAACTATCGTCCACTTCATTTTTTTTCTTAAATAATCGAGTGTTGAGAAAAGTCCTTCATACCGAGACCCGTTACAGACAGGGAAGTGAGCAGAGAAGTGAAGCTGGCGCTGCTCACTTTTGCTGTAATCTGCAAACATCCCCTATGGTACTATTTATAACTCCCCAGCTCCCTCTTTAAACAGGAACAGAAGCACATTGTTGTTGTTTATTTGGAGAAGACGGAGCGCAGCCCACTTACAGAATTCCTTTGACATATGGGAGCAACAAATTCTGTTTCCCGACCCGCCACCATGAATAGTTTCCCAGGAGTCCTTTTTGCTGCAGTTTTCAGTGTTCCGGGTCGTCCCGTTTCTTCACTTTTGGACAAATGGAGAACACGTGTCAACCCAAAGTCACAGGCAGTGTTGGAAGTTTGGGGTAATCATCCTCATCCCCAAGACTGCGTTGTTTTTCGTTTCCTTTTTTATTTTTCTTTATAAGGCATATCTAAGGAAACACTGGCAGGCGTCCAGACATATGCCAGGAGGATGTAGAAAGTGCGATGAACTTTTTGTTTGTTGTGAAGTCATTTCGAATCCTGACTAAACAAGATACTCAACCCCTGATTGCTTAACAAACAAGCGTCTGTCACTTCTGATCTCAGTGAGCAGAATGATGTAAAAGCGTGGGATTTGTAGCTGCCAGCTTTAACAATTCTCTTCAAGAAAAGGCCTGCTTATGTTCTGGAGCTGCTTTGCTGCACGCTGTTTTAAATCCATGCAGGTGCAATGAAACCTCAAGACCTTCTGGACCTTCTGGAGACAAACGTGCTGCCCAGTGTCAGAAAGCTGGGTCTCAGTTGGAGGTCATGGTCCTCCAACAGGATAACGACCCAAAACACACAACTAAAACCAGCCAAGAACGACCGGGAACCAAACACTGGACTGTTCTGAAGGGTCCTTCTGTGAGTCCTGATCTACATCCTGTTGAACATCATAATTCTCTGTGAATTAGTACTTTTCTAAGTTCTTTCAGTGACCGTCGTGGGTTTGTTTGTTCTTTTAATGGCAGAGTAAGTGTCCACCTCTCGGTTGGGACTCAGAAACTCGTGATCAGCGTCGCAGCCTCCACAACTGCCAGTCGTGTCCTACGTCAGCGTTGTTTACTGGTGAGACTGTAAACTCTGATCTGTGACCTGTGCTGTCAGATAAGGAGCGCTCCTCCCTTCGTTACAGGCAAATGATTGACTTGCTATTTTGCAAATGTTGACACAGTTGTTCCCGCTGGCCCTGCGGGGAAGGGAACTTATAAAAGCTGCGGTGAGGCCTCCAGCACTTGGCCTAATAAATGCAGGTATTTAGTTATTGGCAGCTGCTGTTTAATGAATGTATTTCTCACTTTAAAAAGCATTGCAGTGTAAGCAGGAATGTTTAAATGCTACATTATCGAGGTCCCACCAGTCTAATATCCCGTCATCACCTTCGTGTCTTGAGGAGTTCAGTTCGTGAGGCGTCGGTGAGCCTGAACAGACGTTTACAGGCGTCGGCCTCTGAGCAGGAGCTCATTGTTTCCCCGCAGTCGTCTTCGCTGAAGCTGGACTGTAACTCAACACTTACCGACACAAACGGACCGAGGAAAGTTGCTTTTGTCTGAGCAAACTCGCCGTTAGGTGACAGAAACCCTGGCAGGCCTGTAGCAGTGTGGTTACCTGAGGCGTGGCGTTTAACCCGCTCAACCCGCTCAACCCGTTCAACACCGGCGCTCGCAGAGATTCTTATTCAACAGCCATACGTTGGAGGCATTTGGTGCTGCAAAATGATGAAAAAAGACTCATTATATTGCAACTAAGATGTTTGCGAGTGTTGAATTTCCTGCGGTAACACGACTGATCAGAATACGCGGTCGCCGCCGATTAGCTGAGGTTGAGTGCTTCATTGTGTTTATTGTTAATGTGATAAAAGACAGGTGGAGCTCAGTGGACCTCAGTGGAGCTCAGTGGACCTCAGTGGACCTCAGTGGAGCTCAGTGGACCTCAGTGGAGCTCAGTGGACCTCAGTGGACCTCAGTGGAGCTCAGTGGACCTCAGTGGAGCTCAGTGGAGCTCAGTGGACCTCAGTGGAGCTCAGTGGACCTCAGTGGAGCTCAGTGGACCTCAGTGGAGCTCAGTGGAGCTCAGTGGAGCTCAGTGGAGCTCAGTGGAGCTCAGTGGAAGTGGGTTCACAGCACAAATCAGACTTTGATTCCCATCATTCTGCCGTTAGCAGCTGTGATAAAGCTTTATCAGATGTTGTCCTCCAAGCTTCACATCATCATCATTTCACTAGATGTTTTCTGTCTTCCGTGTTCACGGGAAGCTTTTAGGCTACAAGTAAGTTTTAACAAGAGTTTAAGTATCTCTTTAACCCACAGACACACAAGTATCATTCACACTAATGGTGTCAGTGTTTAAGCTCATTTAGGCTCAAGCAGTCAGAAAATCTGTAAAATAAGAATAAAAAACCCCAAAACCCCTCAAACTCAAGAAGCAAACTTAATGACCCTGAAGTTAGTTTAACTACAGATTGTACGATTTGTGGTGAACAGTTGGTGTTGATCCCTCTTTTAATTTGAGCTTCAGGTTTGTAAAACCGTCTAATTTCAACCAGTGCGAGCAGACCACCAGGTTTCTGCTCACCGACTCTGTTGGGCTGTAGAGCCATCAATGGTCACGATCCAGCACCTTCTGGTTCAGGGTTTACGGTTCAATTCTCCCGTTTGTCGTGACTGTGGGATCATCAGCACACCCAGACTGGTTTCATAAGACGTTTCATGGTCTAGTGGGCAGCCGAGATACAAAACGTTCACGCTTAAGTCTTAAAGAAAATTTTAAAAATCCATAATATGCCCTCTCTAAGATGAAATTAAATCCGGTTTTCACCATCACTTTCCCATCTTCTATCCAAGCTGCGTTCCCATCATAAACTTTGGTCCACCTCTCCAGTTAATGTTGGTACCTGTATGAGTGCTCTGTTCTGTAAAGAAACTTCCGTGAAACTACTGACGTTTTCCTGGAAAGACGAAACACCGGCGGCAAAAAGACAAAACATGCACATGGAAATAGCAGTTTTATCTCACCTGAATGGTGATAAAAAGGTGACTCTCTGAAGACCACAGTGGCACAAACAGGTGATGCGTGCACGGAAACGTTGCACAGCAGCAGAACTCACACCAGTCACCTCCACGTTGGGATGAGGAGAACGTGGTTTCTAAATTTGAACTCGTGACGGTCTGAACTGCGGATGACCACAAGTGTCTTGTTTGTTCCACATCTGGAGCCACATACCTGCACTGTCAGAGCACCTCAGGTCCTCCAGGACGGGAATTTGATCTGCCAAACAGCTTCAGCAGACCTTGGAAAACCTCACCTGTTTTTGATTGTCTCTTTTAATCTGTGTTTGTGGGAATCATTGCAGCAGTAGGTTTTGCACAACTTTGCGCTCCTTTTTACTTCCTACGTGGTGTAAAAGGTGTGGCTGCTTCCCAGTGATAATGTTGTGAGAGTAAACGGAGTATTTGATGTGCCTGGAGGAAAATTGCTTGACCTACTGGAAAGTGGATGTTTGTTTTGTGCAAGAGGGAGGAAAAAAAATTTCCAGGTGGCTTTTCCTCGCCAGCTGACGTAAGTCGAGACGCAGGCAACATGAAAGTGCTGAAGATGTTGCTTAAGTGGAAATTTACTGCACTGAACCATAAACCTTTTACAATGAGACACTTCACCTTACAAACTGATATGGGGGGAAAGTTCCTTTGATTTATTGGAATATTTTGATTTTAAGTCGTAGCCACGCCCCTTTCTGTCTGCAGAATTTTCCTGGGATCTTCTTAAAATAGGAAAGTAAAACGATCTTGTCTCAGGCTGTTCTTCAGACCTTACAGTATATAAACGTGTGTCTTTTGATGAAATGAATTAAAATAAACAAAGCAACAATCGGTAAAAGATCCCTCGACAGCACACCAGATTTTCATGGTATTCCTCCCACAGGGGGCGCTTCAGCTCCCACGTCGAGAACGTGTGATTAAAAATGGAGATAAGAAGCTCACATTTGCTACATTTAACTTTACATCTATCTTCTGGTTTTATGAGTGACAGCTGGACTGCAGTCCGTGGTGTCAAACAGCGCTGTTCACTAAGCAGCCAGGTGCAGCGACCTCCAGCCCTGCTCCAAGACAACCAGACAAGACCTGGTCGACTCCTCTGGGTCGTTCCAGCACTGTTTCAGTTTTACTAACCGGACTGCTGCCCTCTCTGCTGGAACAAATGTTGTGTCAGACAAGAAAACAACATCGGGGGTCAATGCACAGTTCCTTCCGCACGGTGAATCATGAAGAAAAACAGTTGGTTTTGGAAAGTCGAGGGTCACTGCTCTGAGGTCCATGCCTTCAGCTGCCCCCAAATCACATGGCACCTGACCCTTTTGGCCCCTCCTGCAGGGGGCGAGCCCATATGGGTGAACCCGTGTGACTCGTTTGGGTCATGCCTGGCTGGACCTCATGGATAGAGGTTCAGCCACCTCACCTTGGAGCTCTTCCACCAGGCCTGGCGTCAGGGTGGGGAAGTGGGAACTCTAGTAAGGACAAGGGACATAGAGGTCTTGGTTATTTTTCATATAAATTACACTGAGCCATGTTTAGTCTGCCCCGTTCCTCAGGACCATTTGCCTTTTTGGAGACCCTAATAACTCCAACCTCGGACAATTCCCTGGGATCATTTGGGTTATTTAAGGAGGGGCTCGAAGTTGAGGGGCACCTTCACATCAAGAAGGGCCACCTGAGGTAGTTTAGGCCTTTGGGAAGGATGCTTCGTGGACGCATCCCTTGGAAGTGTTTCAGCTTTGTCCAATTGGGAGAAGGTTCCAAGATAGACCTAGGACATGCTGAAGAGATTTTTTGGATGTCTTGGGAATGCTTTGGTGTCCTTCTGGATGAGCTAGGATCTGGTTAGGCTGTCAACCCTGCGACCCACCCAAACAGGAGATCACGGATGGATGGATGGATGGATGGATGGATGGATGGATGGATGGATGGATGGATGGATGGATGGATGGATGGAGACAAGCAGCCTCAATGGATGCAGCTTGTGGACTTGAGGAAGATTTCTGGAGCAACATCCCTGTAAAGATGATCATTTAAATAACATTTTTGAGCATTTTAAGCACCCCATGTCTTTTTTTTCTTTTTTTGGCAGGAAATACTTTCTCCAGAGGACAAATGTAAATAATTCATAATGTAGTTTTCGTAGCAAAGAGAGACCAACAAACCCAGTCGTAGTCACATGACTGCGCCCTCTTTTCTGCAGCAAACATGTAAAGTGATAAGGCGTTGTGTATTCTAATGCATGTAAAACCTCTCGGCTCCGTACAAAGAGCGTCCTTGCAGCAAGGTGAGAATATGTATGAAATCAGGATATTACAGAGCTCGGAGGAATGCTCGGTCACGGAGCCGATTACCAAGTACAAGGGAAGAGAAGCACAGCTTGATTCAAAAGCAGTTTTCCGTACATGTGGCACAAGCAGCGAGAGCTGATGTGACTGTCTGGAATCAGGTTAGGTTGACTCGCTGGCTTTCACGTCTCCATTTACATGTGTGATTTTATTATTGGTGAAAGGGTTTTGTGCCTAAGCTAAGCCATTTTCAACGTGTCGATTCAATTTCCTGCTTCAGCGTGACATTATTGTGGCCTGAAGAATTATGTGGGTTCTTTCTGTTTTCTAATGTCAAGAAACCTCACAGCGCACGGAGGATATACACATGCAGAAACCTCTAAATGCACCAAAATACCCAGACAAGGGGTAAAAAACAAAGCAGAAAAACATGTTTGCACCACATTAAATAAAGGAAAAATGGAGGGAAGAATTCTGGGTAATGTGGCCTCATAGACCCTCTCTCCAGTCTTGGAAATGTTTAAGGGTTTAAGAAGAAGTAGAAGGTTTTCATTTGATTTGATTTCATATATCAATTCAGTTGATCAGATAAAAGAATCAAAAGAAAAACAGGGTACACTGTTAATTCGTTATGATTTACAACCTTGAAGACGTTTTTGTCCCATTGACTGTTTTTGTTTTAAAGGTTTTGTGACACTAGTGGCCTTTATTGAAAGCAGGTGGACAGGAAACAGGTAGAAAGACGCGGCAAGACGCGCAGCAAAGATTGACAGGCCAGGACGTGGCCCTGCGCTGCCTGCACGAGGGCGACAGCGTCCGCAAGTGGCGCCCGCTCAACCCATTGAGCCATCCGGGGCTCGCCATTGAGTGAATTTTTATTCACCAGCAACTAACAGTCCACCTTATGAGTACAGTTTAGACAATAAAAAGAACAAAATTTATTTAAAAAAACCACCACAAAAAGACACAAACGGTCATCATACACGATTCTTGCTGTGTAAACTCAGCCAATCACAGACAGGGGGAGGTTTTGTGCTAGTGATGCAGTCAGATGTGATACCATCCAGAAATCACAGACCCTACCTTTAATTTTAGGCTGTTTTTACAACGTTAAGCATCAGTATATCTCTGTGCTTTTCTGGCATCATGACTTTCTGCTTTGGTTTTGTGAGTCTTGGGTTTTTAAACAGTTTTTTTTTTTAGTTTTTTTTTTAACCATATCTGATCTTGATGAATGACAGTTTACATGATTGAAAATGAGTCCTTGTTGGCTGTTACTGTTCACTAAACTGAACAAAAACAGAACAAAGCTCTCTGGACCCGTCACATCTGTGCGTTTGTTGTTTGTCTTGTTGTGAATAGTTCAAAAGACTGAGACACATCGTGAAACATCAACTGGAATCACCTTTGAAACCATCTGAACTTACGCTGAACTGGACCTTTTGGAAGCTGAAAAACCCTCTGAAACGGCAGCGGTGTCGCAGCTCTGGTGCTCAGGTGTTGCTCTGTCGCCGCCCTGGTGCTCAGGTGTTGCTCTGTCGCCGCTCTGGTGCTCAGGTGTTGCTCTGTCGCCGCTCTGGTGCTCAGGTGTTGCTCTATCGCCGCTCTGGTGCTCAGGTGTTGCTCTGTCGCCGCTCTGGTGCTCAGGTGTTGCTCTATCGCCGCTCTGGTGCTCAGGTGTTGCTCTGTCGCCGCTCTGGTGCTCAGGTGTTGCTCTGTCGCCGCCCTGGTGCTCAGGTGTTGCTTTTCCTCATCCAAAGTTGTTTAGCCTTCCCTAGTTTTCCCTAATGCAAAGCAAACTCTTGAGCAAAACTGTCCTTAATTTAAAAAACAAAAACAACCAAAACCTCTCCCTGCGATCGTTTGACTTTGTATTGGAATTATTACTGATTTAGTGCTGCCTCTAGTTCATGCTGTCAGAGATCATCTGTTCAGTCTAAAGTCAGTCTGAAGTCCTGTGTTTTCTGAGTTCAGTTTCTGCAGCTTCATGTGAGAACCAGCTGGTCCCGAGGTGCACCTCGTTCTGCTTCTACTTCCTGTGAATGAACATGTAATTGATCTACGACGCGTTAAATACGTCTGGATAACAGGCGACCGAGAGATCTGAGGTTTTTTCTTCTCTGAATCAGAGGCTATTCCAGATGAATCCTTTACATTTAGCACCTAAAACGGAAACGGACGTCTTCTGTGGAGTTGTGAACAGTCTTCCCAGTTAAACACACATTTACCTGATGTGGGACATAAAACTTAAGGTCGGGGAACTGCAATGTTTCTACTTCATTAACAAAAAGTAGCCCGTTGGGTCAGCTGAAGATGAAGAAACTTCTGTCATAGTTTGGTTTTCAGTCAGGCAGCGAACACGACGAGAGGAACCTAAAGGTACAAAAACAGCACAGAACATCGAACTGAAGAAAATAACTTAAACTAGCAGGTAGAAAGTGACGAGTTGGAACTGATGAAAAGGGCGAACTAGTTATTTGGTAATATTACCAGACAGCTGATATGTCAGTCAGGCTTCTTAATCTGCTGCCTTTTTCCTTTTGAGACCTAAAAGCATCAGCGCTTGTCAATAACCATTATCACCATATAACCATATAATGTTAACCATAATCAAGAAGCTTCTTCTTCTTTTTTAAGTTTACTTTGGTAAACCGTCTGGACTCTGGCCCGCGGTTCACCGGACCAGGCTTTGAGTCTGTCAAAGAGGCGAAAGCCCGTCTGAAACGGCGTCACGTGCAGCGTGTGGAGGGGAAACTAAAAGCTGATTTTCTGTCTGTCACATGTAAGTATTGATCGCAAAAACGATGTTCCTTCTTCTGAAAGGTCACGAGGCAAGAAGAGATGCTGGTCCATGTTTACGGGTTCTCTGAAGCTCTTCATCATCGTGTCCTCACTGTAGATGAACCCCGTATCTCCCAAGTGTTGTGTAACCCGTGTTCAGACTGATCGAAGTGCATTTCACCGAGTGGTTTCCTCGACATGTGACCATCTGTGAGGCGGATTAAACAGAGCCGTGCACTTCTGTCCGAGAGGCTTTTTAAAAGCATGAAAAAACAAACAAACAAAAACATTCTTGGTTTCTTGGTTTGTTTTTTTTTTTTAAACTATGACTTGTTCTAGTTTTCATTCCCAGGACGAAAGTAAATCTCTCGGTTTATGGCAACAAAGGCCGTGTCTGTGCTGGTTTCCTCTTTCAGGGAAGCGCGGGGGTTTTTGTGTCAGTGTTCCAGCTCCGGTTTGTGGTGTAAAACCGTTTCCAAAAAGAAGAGGGGAGTTTGAGAGACTCTTTATGGAGAACACAAAAAAACCAAAAGGGGGAAGCAGTCAAAACAGAAAGGGCATGAGATGTTTCACTCTGCCAAAACATTGGAAGAGCGAAGCCTCACGTGTGCACGACTCTTCCTCTTTTCTTTTCCAGCCCCAACATGAGGCGGCTCCTGAGAGCTGCTTCAGGCAGCATCTCCACCAGACATCTACGCTTGCTTCACCCTCTGTGGTTCATTTCAGTTATTTCGTCTTCGTTCATTTCTATTTGCGTCTCATCTCCCTATTTGAGCCCAGGTCGATGGAGCAGCAGCCCACACATCTTCCACTTCCTCCACCTTGAATGCGAGATGTTCCTCAGCCAGCCGACAGTTTTAATCCCTCCAGCACATCCACGGGGCCTCCAACCACTTGGACATGCCCAAAACGCTCCTGAAGGAGGCATCAAGAGGACATCCTAACCTGATGCCCAACCCCGTCATGATGTAGCATTTTTTTTGGGTTCTGGTTTTCTTTTCTTGTGTTTGTCTTGGTTCTTCTGGTTTAGGTCCGTGTTTATGACTTGTTTCCTGTTTTATTTTGAAACTTTTCTTATTTTGCTTTGTTCTGTTTGACTTCCTTTGCCCAGTCGTCCCTGATTGGTCGCACCTGCATCTCATCTGCTCATGTAAGCTGTCACATCTTTTCTCGTGCGCTCTTTCAGGTTTTCTAGGTGTCTTTAGTTTTGACTTTTGGATTCCTGCCCTTGCAGCACGTTCATGTTTAAATCGAAGGACATTTCTTTTCTGCTACTCCTGCTCCCCCATGTCCTCCTGCATTTGGGTCCTCTCAGACTTAATCTACAGGCTCCTCTTGATGTCGAGTCCCTCCCAGCTGGTGGAACTTCTCACCTTATCTCTAATGTGGGGTCCAGCCACCCTACTGAAGCTGCTTGTATCCACAACCTCATACTTACAGAGCCAGGACACATTAAAGCATCTCTCGGTGGCTTGGTTAGATGAATGGATGAATGAATCAGAGACTAAATTTCACATTCATTAAAAAAAACATTTGAAGTCAGCAAAAGCTGACTGACTAAACACCACACAAGTCCATAAGGTGAGATGATGGTTTCACAAACCAAACAGCAGCAAACAACATTCAGCAGATCTCTCTCTGCAGTGCAAAGGTCACTTATTCTGCAACAGATGTTCAAGGGCCAAATCACAAACTACTGGAAGTTTCCCAGTGGCGATCAAGCGCCTCTGTTCCTCCTCCTCGTCTGCAATCTGCCTCAGCGATCAGCTGTAAACCTACACCGACAGATGGGAGATAAACAGCAGCCTGTTTCAACATCACATTTAAACTTTTCATTATTATTATCTGTGCTGTACAAATCAGGCAGTTGCAGTCGTAAAGGGAGAGCTTGTATTGGACAATATGACTTCCAGCTAAACCACATGATGCTTTATCACATGGCTTCGTAGCAACGCTCCTATCAGACGTAAATAACTAGTAGGAGAATCTGCAGAGCAAACGGTAAACATGAGTTTGTTCTTTTAATGAAAGACATGGAATTCATAAAACTCTGCAGTTTCATGACTAAAGCGGTGTGTGTGTGTGTGTGTGTGTGTGTGTGTGTGTGTGTGTGTGTGTGTGTGTGTGTGTGTGTGTGTGTGCTGCTATCTATCCCATTATGGCCCACACCTGCAGGTTTCTTCTGGCCCTCAATAGGCCTTGAAGGTGTTAACTCCCTACTACTAGTACTAGTACTAGTACTAGTACTAGTAGTACTACACAACTACTCAGCTGATATTTTAATTTTCACTTCAAGCGTCGGACATGAACTGCTCTAAATCACCATGAACATTATTATTACGTTATAATCTTTTTTTTAAATGCCAACAGTGCACATGGCTCGTGCGTGCGCTCATTGATGCCTCTGGGTTGTGGTGTTTGAAGCTTCGTCAGTGACTTTCTTCTCATTTCCCTCCTCTATCAGCGATAATTTTCTGCTTTTCTGTTGTGAAACCTTCATGTCACGTTAGCGTTCACAGCTAGCGTATTGGGCCCAACTGAAACGCTGCAGGCTCCAGCTTGTTTGGCCTGCAGACTCGGCATTTTTAAAAACCAGCTCACAGAACCTCCATCCAGCCGAGGAACTCCGGAAACATCACTTAGAGAACGTGAACGGAGCCGGTGACCTTCAAGTGAGCGCTCCCACATGTAGCTTGACGTGTTTCGCGCGGCGACTGGCGCACGTAAACAAACCGTTGGCTCACAGTCACATGTGTAGTGACACGAGGATCCGCAGGAGCCGTTCAGCCTTCGAGCCCTGCAGTCAGGCGGCCGACCAGCCTGCACGGCTCATCGCAGCTCATCTGCCCTCCTCCCCTGTAATTATCAATCCTCTGACTACCCATCAACGTAAAGCCTTTCATTAGCACACAAGCACAGGAAAGTATGAGTTCATCAGGGCCGAGGTCTCCATGCGTTTGGCTCGTCGGGGGTGGGGGTTGGATTTGCATGAGCACAACGGTTTGTTTGTTGACGCTGTGGCTGAAAGGGGAAGTTCGTCCTGAAATCATTTACATATCTCTTGCCTCTGCAAGGGCTTGTTTGAGAGTTTAACATGTCTTCATGCGGGTGGCCACACACATGTGTGGCTGTAATGCAGCGAGGCGGCGAGAGGCTGATTTCACTGGAGATGCAATCAAGCAAACGCCACAGTATGAGAGGACTGTTTACGCCTGTCAGCCAATGCACAAATACACTTCCCAGCGTGTATACACCCACATGTGAGCCCTTCTGCTGTCCTTTCATGCACACAAACCTTTCAGGTGTGCAGAGATTATCAGGCGGACTGGTTACGGTACACAGCTGGGGCGATAAGAAACTTGCACATATCATCTGTCGTCATTACCCTGCCTTTGTTGATTCAGAGCCGAGTCCTTGGTGATACTGTCACCTCTGTGTTTTTCCAACAGTTCTGCTGTCCCATTGCGGCTCTGCTCCACAAAAAACATCTCAGGGCACACAAACACAGCGGTTACGGCCGTGTAGCCGTCTCATGGCCTTTCTGGATCCTCATGAGGCTCAACACATCCCGCCATCAAGTCATGTTGGTATAGATCACAGCTTGAACGTAGCTGATATGGTACTTAAAGATTTCTGTCTGATCAAAATATCTTAAAATCTCCTTATATACCAACTTAAACAAAAGGTGTAATTATTGTTCAATTTTACAGCTAACAGCTTTTAAAAATGCAGGAGGTGAGAGGTTGCTGTCCGGTTTGGGCGTCCAGAGCAAGTACGTGGCCATGCTCGTGTGATTTCCTCTCTTCTGGGATTTTCTGTCGTCAGTGTCTACAGGTCTTTACACTTTTCACCATCATATCACAGTGAAGCGCAAATGCTCAGGATGCTTAAAACCTAAAAGCTGTTGGAGGCTCTTGAGAGCTAAAAACCTTTGTTTCCAGAGTCCCCCGGCCAAGACAGACAGCAGCCGAGAGCTCTCGGTTTTGTTTCGGTGTAAGATGTTGGAAGTATGAGTTCCAAACGAGAACATCATCACATCATAAATACGACTACGTAGTGAGGAACTGCTGTGTGTAGCCACGGCAACAGTCGCCGCAGGGCCGATTCCAGTGATCATGATCTGTTAGGTCTTTATTCACAGCTCAGAAGTTCAGTGATGGTGAGAAGTAGTGGTTCTTTATCTTTTTACCGGATATAGTTCGATAAATGCCACCACCTGTACAGTTGTCCTGGATGTGACTTCCAGCTATGAAGACCACTTCTGTGTTTTGTATCAGTAAATCTGTTTATTTCTGCTGTAAAACTGGACATTTTAACACAAAGGTTGACTGCGATTGGCTCACTTTTGGATTTGGACTCTAGTGGTTATTTGATGAACTGCAGTTTGTCCTACTTTGGCTGCTGAACCTTGATCTTCACTGAAATAAGCGGCGCAAAGGCACTTTTGTAATGTTGAGCTGACTGTCTCCACCTCGACACAGCGGTTAGGCCACGTTTATGACACCGTCTGAGGTTTACCCATGTTCGGTCTCTTCCTTGATCTCTGTCTTGGTTTCTCCTCCACCACGACTTTCTTGAGTCTCATAAATGTCATTGTCTCCTCTTCAGATCTGTGAGTTTAGTTCATCATTTTTCATGAGACATAATGTCATACAGTTGTTTCAAGAGGCGACTTTTATGGGAGTGCAAAGTTACTTAAGGTCCTGAGCGTAGGGAACGGAGACCACGAGTGCTAGAAGACACTTCCTAAAAGTAATCAAATGATCCATCAAATGAAACTCAAATGACTGTTTTAACGTGAATAAAGCGGGTGTACAGCCAGGTTGGTGTTGCCAGTATCTATTCTTTCGACTCGGAGGCTCGTTCATCAGTTTTGTTTCTTCGCTGCCAGCCTTCCCGTTAAAGCCCTTTGTGTCGGATCACGAGATGAGCCACACATTGCCCGTGCTTTTCCCACGTGCCCACGCTGTTCGCTCTCTGTGCCCGTCTTGTTTGGTACTGGCTGTCTGTCCCTGCAGATATAAGAGGCTCATTGATGTGGCGAGGGCCCAGCGGACGGCTCTGCGGGGGTTTGTAGTGAGGCCTAATAACAAGCTGCCTATTATGCATTTGCAGATGCAGGTTGTGATGTTGCATGTTTGCTGGAAAGCGATAGCGGGTCTCTGTGAATGTGTGTCTGCTGAAATTGTTGTGAAGTGTCATCAAACAACCATTGTTGATGGAGTCTGTGATGTAGGTCAGTGGGGTTCTCCACCCGACCCTGCTCGCTGGACTTGTTGACCTCCTGCTTTGTGGAGACTTCTGTGAGAGCCATTGGACCGCGGAGAAGTCAAGCCCAGATGCGTTAGCGCGCATGTGTGTGTGGTTGTGTATTGCCTTGCTGAGAGGCTGAGTGATGTCACCGATCCCTGCAGTACAATCAGCGCTGTTCATGTCTCCGGGCAGACTTAAAAAACGTCAGTGTGGGTCGTCTCGCCCTGCGGGTTCACAGCGCTGGTATTGACCTGCCTGGACCAAAGATTAAAACACACGGCAGACTGTATTTATCTCTTTATGACTGCAGACAGTTGAATTCAAATGATAAGAGTGCCGTCTGAGGCGGTAGAACGAGATGTTAGGTGTCAAGTAAATCAGCTGCAATTACACAGATGTGCTGAATCTCAAAGAAATGCATTCAGGAACTTCTCCTGATCACGTTTTATTAAAGTATGACAGTCTGATCCAAGTATTAATTGGCTCGTATAATGTTTAATCCAGACTTGAAATGGTTCAAACAATAATTTGTTGTGTCACATATTCACCTTTCTTGTCTTTTAGTTGCCGTGTAAGTCGTACTCGTCTGAGGAACTAATCGTCTCCGTCTCTCCGGCCTCGGCGGTCGAAAACCCTTTGGCGTTTTTACTGCTGCATCTTCAGCTTACTCGTCGCTTTGCCAGCTGATCTGAGAGCGGGTCTGAGTGCTGCTGCTGGTTTTGGCCTGATTTCAATCTGTGATCAAAGTTTGCAGCCATTCTCGCACCACTATTAGAACCTTCTGGATTGTAAAAACCACAAAGTGCTCATCTCTCCCCCGTTACACACTGTTACTACCTCCCGGGGTCGAACAGACCCATATAAGCTGTAAATCCAAATGTTAATGCCACTAGCCTCCACAGCATGCAGCACAGCGGTGCAGAATAAAGGCGCTATCAGATTAAGTGAAAATAAAAGAATCGAGGTTTTCAAATGCCTGGTTAAAGTCCAGACCCTCAGGGGTTAGGCTCAACCAAAATGCTTTGGTAGCACCTAAAAATAACTGCATAAGTGAACCCCCACAACCCCCACAACTCCATCCTGGTAGAGTTTAATGGCACCCTGCAACAACACTGCTGCTTTAAAATCAACGCTGAAAACTCGGAGTCAGTTCAGGACAGGATGACCGTGGCCCTCAGTGTTTGAACAGAAGGTAACTGGACTTTACCCGAAATGTTTATTCATTTCTAACCTGACTGGTGGGGACTTTCAGGCTTGTTGAAGTCATGCGAGATGACTGGCCCACACGCCACGGCGGCAGGTCGTTGGGGTCATCGTTAACTGTAAGCTGCTTCCCTAACCGGCCGCCTCGTCTGTGTGGAGAGGAGGTGGGCCTCAGATTTCACTGACACTCTCGTCCCAAGGTAGTTTCATTGTTATTCACACCATTTCTGAAAAAATCTCACACGTTGACAGGTTGAGAGTTATATATAGGGTAAAAAGATAAAAAGTGAAAGAAATCTGACATGATTTGCATAGCCTGTGGCTATTCGCATCTTTCTTTTGATATCCGAGATACCCAGTAAGATAAGAACACCCTGGAGAAAGCCTAAAGGGGCGTTTGTCCTTAAAAAAAAACCTTGAACGTTAACCATTAAACCATTTTACCATCATGATATTTTGCATAAACAGATTTATGGACTGTAACATACCAGCCACAACAGCCGTCTGCAGCTCAGTCGGGCGACCAGAACTTGTTGCCCATCGTGCTGGTCGATTCTACCTCTGCATGTAATTAGGTTTGATAAAGTGTGACACATTCTGCATGACGCTGTGAGCAGGAACATGTACTACAGTAAGACAACAGACCCGCCGACCTCACACGGATCATAACAACACACAAAGTCTTGTGTGCACAAGTAAGCATGCAATCGTCCGTCCTTGGCTGGTTTTTCTTGAAAGGTCGCGGCCCCCTTTTCTCTGCTCTATCGGTGTAAATCCCTCGTTCCCTGAGCCAGGCCTCCACTTATCCCTGCAGCTAAACACTCTCTGTGACATTGGGATGCCATTGGACCTTGGCTCACCTCTGCCTTTGAGCATGTTTACCTCTGGCTGGCCTGCCGTGGAGGGTTCAGTGTCATAATTTCACCCCTTCCTCACCAGTATAGTTATATAAGCAGCGCACACAATTACTCACAAGTACACACACACACACACACACACACACACACACACACTTTATGGATTTTTCTCTGTCCAATTTTGGCTGACCACAGTCCTTTTTATGAGAAAAAGTAACCATAACATTCCTGCCCTGACTCTCTTATGCTCTTCTCTTTTGTTATTTTGTTAGTTCATCTTATCAAATCCTCACGGGACGTTTGTTTTTGTTTTCTTATTTTATGACCTTTTGGTCTGATCCATGACTGCCAATGAAATATGCTTTGAATCTAGAGCTGTTGGAGCTATTTGAGGCTGAACTTGCAGCTCGTTCCAAAAGCCGGTGAAGATAACTGGGGAAATGACTTTATAACCGAGGTCAAATAGAATAAGACGTATTCCAAAACCCCAACCTGGACTACCTCCCAACCTAATACTTTTCTCTTCAATGCAAAGATTTATTTTGGTTCCTCTGGATTAAATTTTAATTTCCAGGGCGTAGTACCAACAGACACTGCCTCTGGATATCGTCTTAGCATCAAGCAAACAGACAAACGTTTTCTGAACAGCCAGTTTGAAGCCAAACTTCTGCTGCCTTGGATATTAACTGAAACCGGTTTAATAAAAAATGTTCCGCTGGCTCTTGCAGTTACCTGGTTGTTGAACAATGTTCTTCCGGTTTTATTTTCTTGTGTTTCTTGAGGTTTTTCTCAGTTCTTCAGCTTCATTCTTGTTTGTGTGTGTTCCTTGTTGCTTTGCTTCCAGTTTAAGTTTAATTTAGTTTCTTTGTGTGTTTAGTTCTGGTTGCCGTGTCTTGGTGCCGTCTCTCCTGATTGTTCACACCTGTGTCTCATCAGTCTCATCTTGTCTTCTCTTTCCCGTTTTCCTTCCCAGTCCGTGTTACTCAGCCAGTGATCACGTTCCCTGTGTCATTCTGCTGTTTTTCACCCTTTTCTGTTGAACTTTTAGTTTTTGGACTTCCTGCTTATTGGGTTTTATTAAATGAAGGACTTACTCCTGATGCCTCCTGAGCTCCTGCATTCAGGTCCTCCCTGAATGCAGTAATTGTACATTTTGGGTGGCAGCTTGTGTGACCAGGCAACCCTGGTCGGTCCCCTGTTGGCTGGTGGTCCAGTTGGTCAACCTGGAAGGGTGCAAAAATGCTCTGGCGTGAAGGTTGATCTACGAGAGGACCCAGCTGCTCCAACTGCTGCTAGAGGAAGCAGCTGATGATCTAGAAGGTGTCAGGCTTGATGACTGAGGCAAAGGCTGACGCCGGGGCTGCGGGCCATTTGGTAGCATCAGGGCCAAACCAGCAGCACAACAAGCCATATCTTGGAAATGACACAGATTATGCTCTTTTAGCCTTTAACTCACAAGTCAGATGTAAAATGTTACTACAAAAGCTAAGGAGCTGTAGCGATGGCAGCGATCTCTTAACATCACAACATACCACTGTCAATGAGGACCAAAACCTTTCTAAGTAAGTTTATTTGTGCTGTAAAGTTGGCCTGGAGGCAGCCTCTTGGCTGGCCAACTGTATGATGCTTTTTTTCCAACATTAGCACATGCACCTATAAATTCAGCGACCCTTATATAGTTATAGAATTCAGTTAGGATTAGGAGTCTTTGTGTGTGCTAAAGGGTGTGGGAAGGAGATGCAGTTACATTATCCCTCGGCTGCTGCTTGGTTTCACCCCAGAGGCTCCTGTGGCGTATGACGCTAATAACTTTAACAGAAATCACATCAAGCGGGCTCACGGTTCCATCGATTGTCTGAATGACATCATTCTCTTCTCCTCTCACATCCTTTTATCCCTGATGGGGGAGGTGGGAGAGAGCAGAGACATCTTTAGCCTGGAGAGATCTTCTTTCAGGAGAAGTTTTCACCTGCCTTGCATTTTCTCGCTCATACAACCTCGATGCACTGTCAGGTCTCTTTTTCTCCTCCATTGAAGTTTCCACATTAGTCTGCTGGAGGCAGAGTAGATCATCTATCACCTAAATTACATTAGAGTGCTAAATGCGTATGGAAAAGCCGCTCACAGACTTAGGGTGAGAGATTATGAAAATGAGTCCTTGGGTGTGTTGGAAAAGCTACAAACATCAGTTAATTACAAAAACAAAAAGACCTCAAATGCAGATGAGTTAAAGGATATCGAGCAAAAGAAAAACAGAGAGCAAGAAAGAGAGTGTGAGATCTCTGGGAGGCTGGATGGACGGACTTATAGCACCAATAAGGGAGAATGCAGGTGGACTGAAGACTGAAGACTGAAGACTGAAGACTGAATTGATGTGGACATACTAATATGTTATGGTGTTATGGCATAATATTATGAGAAATCTGAGACTCCATAATGACTTTGTTAAGCTTGCTCCCCCAATTTACAGCTTAATCTTGCAGAAATGATAAATGTTGTGAGCACAATGTGGCTCTCTCAGTCACTTATGTCTAAATGAAGCCATGAGGAACAATAATGGAACAGCGGGCAGTGTCTCAATGACTGAGCGCCGGCGCTTTAACGTATCGATGAAGTCATTAATGGCACGTATTTCATTGTGAAAATGGCTTTTGTGTGTTAGTATGTGTGTGTTTGTACTTGTGCGTGAGCCAGCGTGAGCGAGTTCACAGCATTCTGTGAGTCATCCAGAGTGAGCACATCCTGTACTGTTCCCATCCTCTCCGAGCTCTGGGGAAAACATGAGATGTTCTGCCAGAACGGGCATGACCACCTGTATTCTGCAGAAACCCAAAAGTTGGAGTATGTAAAAAAAAGGCATCAGGTTTTTGTTTAACATGCTGTAAACAGAGAAACAAAGCAACATCTGGGCTTGTTAGACATGACATCAGCAGGTGCTGAAGTGTCCCTACGTAAGATTCACAGTCACCTGCAGCCAGGTGTGAACTCTGATCCTTCTCTCCGTGGTTACCTCTGCCGGGGTGTGACAAAATGTCTCTGGTCACGTTTGGTCTTGTTAATGAGCATCCTCAGTCAATCAAATGAGTCTGCTGCAGCGGTGCAGCATGGGTCCAAGTCATGGGCCGTATAACAAGAACTGGACATCACCTATAGGGTGAAGGCGTTTGACGCCTCCTTTTGCTCGTGGGACAAGCAGGCCTGGGAACACGCCCATCTCATGTCAGTCACAGTTAGCAACTAACCAGAGCAACCTGCCAGAGCTGAAAGGAGGACTAGCAGTGCTCCACTTGGACCCCACGTCACGGGTTTCTATCCGAGGGTTCGACCTGGCGCGGTCAGTCCAGAGTACCGATATGACTGCAGGTCCTTGCACCTGCAGACTCCCACTTGGAAAAGTCCCTAAAGCACAAGGGTTTGTTGCTGTCAGATCCAAATAAAGGCTGCTATTCTGAAGAGAATACGACCTTTAGCGTTGCACATTATGTTGTTGTGTCGATTCAAATGAACTTACTTGAATTTGCCACTAACGTGACAGGATACTGTCGAGTGTCAGCGTATGTGCATCAGCGAACCAGGTTGAAGTGAACTCTCGGCCAACGTCATGGCGGTGAGGTCATTGTGACACGGTGAGGTCATTGTGACAGGAAGTTGAAACGAGTCTTAGTCTGCACAAATCTGCATGAACAGCTGTGAATGCTGGTGCAACTATGAAAACTGAACTGCACACATCCAGGACAGAATAACTTGTGCATCCATGTCTTTGTGTTGGCTTACTGATAAAGAACACTGAGGTTGAAATGTGCTGAACATTCATCTCTGTCATATCTATCAAATACGTCTAAGAAACATAATCCCTTCTCTCGGCCCCTGTGGCCACATGTCCTTTCACATTGCTACAGTCAATATTTATTTCCCTGCCTTTCATTTCTTACCTTCTCTTTTATTAATCTCCTGCCCTTTAAATATATGACATTTAATTATGGCTGGATTAAGGATTCAGGTGCAGACAACCACATACAAGGAAGGAAACCAAATAGATTGAGGGCTTCACACATACCAGGAAACAAGATGAATGGGCTTTGTGTGGCCTCTTTCCATTAAAGCCTAATGCAGACAAATGATGAAGAAAGACTGATTGGTTTTTGGTGCATTCAGTGGACGTTCTGAGGAGTTCGATGACTTCTTCAGAGAGCTGTTGTATAACAAAGGCCCGTGCTCTCCAAAGATCTTCTCTGGTTTAAAATTGCCTAAGCAGCTTCCACTCTCATTCTTCTTTGCATTTCCTCCCTTTTCCCTCCATTTCGCTGATTCAGATGCCATATTAGGATTCCCCTTCAAAGTAGGTCAGCGCCCCCTCACTTTCCCTCTTTTGCCCCAATCTTGCTGTGTTTCTCTATCTTTCATTGTCTCCCTGCCACTGTTCCCCATGTAATTCCCATCTAAAATGCTTCTTTTAGACAAAAAAAAAGACTGCAGATGAGAGTTGGGAGCTTTGATTCATCTCACTCCACTTCAAGCTCATTTCTTCTTTCCCTTTGTTGTTTTGCTCTCATTCCTCCTCATGATGTTTTTCTGTCCATATCTGCTTCAAATGCTACTTTTTATCCATCTCTTTCCATTTTTACTCTCTCCTTACCCTCCCCTTGAGTTATCTCTCACTGTCACTGCTCTCCTTTGCAGAGCTACTGCAATTATACGTCACGGTTGAGCCCGGCCTACATCCCTTCGACGGCATCTGTACAGCGATCCAGGCAGTTCTTCAGCTCACCACTAGGGGTCAGATCCAAAAGCGAGTTCAACGTCAGTGGCTGACCGAAACAACCGTTTTGATCTCCATAGTCAGATTCAAGACAACATTATACAAAGCTTAAATGTATGCAGCATTAGGAACATGCACTGCAGTCTGCGGTATCACACTTCTTTAGCCTTGAGTTTGACATCTGATTTGTGCATTAAGCAGCAGGAGCGTGATCATTCACTTTCAAGATGATGTGGCTTGTTTTGCTTTTCATTTTAACAACAGACCACTGAAACCAGCTGTGGGTTGACCTTGGAGATCTGGGGGAAACCGCTTCTGTTGGGTGAGATGACCGACCAGCTGCCTGATCCAGGAAATCCACTTCGTCCCCGCACCATTCAAGACCATCCTGGAAGGCTGCACGTCGTGGCTGCAGTGCATCTACTGCTGCTGTCAGCTTTTCTCATTGATGGCCACAGTCCTCCTTTTGGCTCTGGCCGACCTCATTTCAGATGTCCTTTCAGTCCTGACATCTGAAACGAGGACTGAGGTAAGCAACAACGTAAGGTGATGTTAATCAGCATCACGGGTTAACATGAGCTAAAGTGTGGTAATTGAATTAACGTGGGCGTGTTCCTTCTGCGTCATGGCAACCATGACATCGACCTTTAACTGGCTTAAAATCCACTGTTTATCCAGTTCTCTTTATACACAAGTCCAACACCGCATCATGACTTATTTTCATGTTATATGGATGAACTTTTTACCTCAAAATGTAGGGTAGACTCAAAACAACAAATAACCTACATAAGCACATTTCTTGCTCTTTCTTCTACTTTAATCGTAGATGTCGGAGCCCTCTGTCAGCGCTGGAGGAGGAGAATGAAAGTGTAAAAGTATTACAAGACCAAAAAAAAAAAAAGTCCCTTATAATCCATTTTAATTACCAAGAACAAAAGGAACATGCAGTCACATGAAAGTGGCGTGCAGGCACTCTTCAAAGTACTTGTCGCCATGGCGATAGCTGCTGGCTGACAGTCAGATCCCTGTGGGACACATGAGCGTTGGGGTGGTGAGCCTCTGTGCTGGTCTGGACGGTCCTGCAGCTTCATCACTGAGGAGACCACATTATGTGGTTTCAAGGTCAGATACAGAATGCTCTGTGTTTTAAAGTAAAAACTGTTATTTCTAACAAAGACTTCTCATTCACAGAACAAAAAAGACTTGAAATATCTAGCAGTAAGAAAAAAATAATAATAATTTGTTCCCTTATCAATGCAAGAGTGATCTGTGCAAACTTCAGAGCTCCCTGAAGGCAGCAGAACTACAAAGCTGAGCTTTATCGTTTACAAGCACACACTGTCAATTTCGCTCGCCTGCCGTATCATTTGGTGGAATTTCTTTGGCTGACCAGACGATGAGTACTGCTACTAATGAGGGGTTGTGAGTTTTTTTGTGTGTGAAAGGTATTATCATGTCCATTTATGTCATGATCCAAAATGATCTGGTATCAATCTTGGTATCACTAGTCTCTCTCATTATGATTCATACTGTAAAACGACTTCTATGAGTCCTGAGGGGGTGAACAGCTGACCCACAGGGACAGCATGAGCACAGGTAAATGGTCATTTTCAAGCATTTATCAAAGTTAAATTCTGATAATGTTTTGAACCAGCAGTGGAGAGTAGTAGAGATCGTAGGTGGAACTCTTAGGGTTAAAGGTGGGGTAAGCAATTCTAGGTGAGTTCAAACACAGAAAACATTTTATCCAGTTCATTAAATATCTCCTCTCCTTCCACTTGCTGCCATAACTAACCATGGAAAACCAACCGCAATCCGGTGAGTTTGTTTTAGTGTAAAGACAAAGCAAGTATTAATGCATTTGCAAGTAGGTGTACAACTTTTACGCTTGACTGTATTATGTAATGGCGTATGTCAGTCACGTGTGTTTGATCAGCGCATAACGAGCTTGAACTTCATTGAGGAGCTTTCTGTTGTTGTCTTTGGGGCTCATTATACATCTTATGTTTTACTATTGTGTTGTGGAGAAATAGTCATTTCTGAAACAAATGCAGCGAGGTGGTGGTGTGTGTGTGTGTGTGTGTGTGTGTGTGTGTGTGTGTGTGTGTGTGTGTGTGTGTGTGTGTGTGTGTGTGTGTGTGTGTGAGACGCACAGCGTGTTTGTCTGCGAAAGACAAACACGCTGAACCATGAAATATACTTCCAGACATTAACTTTTACCTTACAAATGTGTATTTCTGATGATATCAGCGCTCGTTTCCAAAGAATCCAGCCCAAGTCCAATAGAGAGCAGTGTGCTAATCTTCAAAGGACAGCTTTGTTACTCGTGAAGGGGGCATTTTACGCTTCACCGGGTTGTTCCTGCTTATACTTAATACCTCGTGGTAGGAAATACCCCCTTAAACACAGGGAGCTCGGCTCCGGGTGGACAGAAACAAGGGACCCTGTTCTTGTGGGCCGATGGCAGATTAAGTCTAGACGGAGGTTGTGTCTGGCTGCTGCGGCAGGTGTGTTAACATGCTCTGCCTTCTGTCACAAATGTAAACATGAGCCTCTGCAGGTGAGATTCTCTGCGTGGCGAGCTTATAAATTAAGTTGCTGGAGGCTGTGTTAATATCAGCCTGTTCTGTGTTTTCATCAGCAACTTTGTTCCATATCCACCTACCAATGAACACAGACAAAGGCCTGTAAACCATGGCTAGACGCTCACAAGCTCGAGTATTACAGTAATAAGACACACGGGCGAAATGACTCTGTAGTTACGCAGAGAACTTGACTCTTAAAATCATTGTTTTGCGGTGGACAAACGGCCAGTAAAACAGCTGTTTTACTGTCCTGTGGAGAAGTCCTGAGCATGCAGATGAGGTTATTTTAAGATTTGATTATGATCCAAATGTCTGAAAATCACATATTTAATTCACAGTAATATAAAATATATCAAATGTTCAAAGTGACCTTTTCATGAAACATATTGGCTAATTTTTATTTTTAAGGACCAACATCTCACCAAAAGGTGGGAAAAGTAAGTGTTGCTAGAATGAGACACCTGGGAGAACGTATGCAATTAAAACACATTTAATTAACAGAGTAGAGCACATGTCAGGATTAAGAGTTGCTTTCTCCATAGATGTATATTCAGATTACAAGAGTAAGATTGCAAAGTTTTAAAGGTCCTTTCATCTACAGGAGATCGATGCAGTTCTATATGTGGTCTTGATCAAAGGATTGTGCTCGGAGTCTCCACGGCAACAACGTGACTTACTGCCTCAGCAGAGTGTTGCCATACAGATGTTAATATAATCAAGAAATATTAAACCTTTAACATTAATCTTACTAAATACGCAGCTGTCATTCAAACTTAAACCAGACATTTTCAAAAGACTAGGTTTAGGACTGAAACGACTCGGAACCGCTGAGATGATCTAATCATGAAATTCAAAAATACTTTACTCATTTGATGCTGCATTTCTTCTCTTTCAATGTTTGACATGTTTTCTGTGTTCTCTGGTGAATAAAGTATGGATGTGTGTGATTTGAAAATGCTGCATTCTGTTTTGCATTTCACCCACTGTCCCAGTTCATTATAAGTAGATGCATAAAGGTTGTAGATGCATAAAGGTTGTAGATGCATAAAGGTTGTAGATGCATACAGGTTGTAGATGCATAAAGGTTGTAGATGCATAAAGGTTGTAGATGCATAAAGGTTGTAAATGCATAAAGGTTGTAAATGCATAAAGGTTGTAGATACATAAAGGTTGTAAATGCATAAAGGTTGTAGATGCATAAAGGTTGTAGATGCATAAAGGTTGTAAATGCATAAAGGTTGTAGATGCATAAAGGTTGTAGATGCATAAAGGTTGTAGATGCATACAGGTTGTAGATGCATAAAGGTTGTAGATGCATACAGGTTGTAGATGCATAAAGGTTGTAAATGCATAAAGGTTGTAGATGCATACAGGTTGTAGATGCATAAAGGTTGTAAATGCATAAAGGTTGTAAATGCATAAAGGTTGTAGATACATAAATGTTGTAAATGCATAAAGGTTGTAGATGCATAAAGGTTGTAGATGCATACAGGTTGTAGATGCATAAAGGTTGTAGATGCATAAAGGTTGTAAATGCATAAAGGTTGTAGATGCATAAAGGTTGTAGATACATACAGGTTGTAGATGCATAAAGGTTGTAGATACATAAAGGTTGTAAATGCATAAAGGTTGTAGATGCATACAGGTTGTAAATGCATAAAGGTTGTAGATGCATACAGGTTGTAGATGCATAAAGGTTGTAGATGCATAAAGGTTGTAGATGCATAAAGGTTGTAGATGCATAAAGGTTGTAGATGCATACAGGTTGTAGATGCATAAAGGTTGTAAATGCATAAAGGTTGTAGATGCATAAAGGTTGTAGATGCATACAGGTTGTAGATACATAAAGGTTGTAGATGCATAAAGGTTGTAGATACATAAAGGTTGTAGATACATAAAGGTTGTAAATGCATACAGGTTGTAGATACATAAAGGTTGTAGATGCATAAAGGTTGTAGATACATACAGGTTGTAGATACATAAAGGTTGTAGATACATAAAGGTTGTAGATGCATACAGGTTGTAGATACATAAAGGTTGTAGATGCATAAAGGTTGTAGATACATACAGGTTGTAGATACATAAAGGTTGTAAATGCATAAAGGTTGTAGATGCATACAGGTTGTAGATGCATACAGGTTGTAGATACATAAAGGTTGTAGATACATAAAGGTTGTAAATGCATAAAGGTTGTAGATACATAAAGGTTGTAGATGCATACAGGTTGTAGATGCATAAAGGTTGTAAATGCATAAAGGTTGTAGATGCATAAAGGTTGTAGATGCATAAAGGTTGTAAATGCATAAAAGTTGTAGATACAAAAAGGTTGTAGATGCATACAGGTTGTAAATGCATAAAGGTTGTAGATACATAAAGGTTGTAAATGCATAAAGGTTGTAGATGCATAAAGGTTGTAGATGCATAAAGGTTGTAGATGTATACAGGTTGTAGATGCATAAAGGTTGTAGATACAAAAAGGTTGTAGATGCATACAGGTTGTAAATGCATAAAGGTTGTAGATACATAAAGGTTGTAAATGCATAAAGGTTGTAGATACATAAAGGTTGTAGATGCATACAGGTTGTAGATGCATAAAGGTTGTAAATGCATAAAGGTTGTAGATACATAAAGGTTGTAAATGCATACAGGTTGTAGATACATAAAGGTTGTAAATGCATAAAGGTTGTAGATACATAAAGGTTGTAAATGCATAAAGGTTGTAGATACATAAAGGTTGTAGATGCATAAAGGTTGTAGATGCATAAAGGTTGTAGATGCATACAGGTTGTAGATGCATAAAGGTTGTAAATGCATAAAGGTTGTAGATGCATAAAGGTTGTAGATGCATAAAGGTTGTAAATGCATAAAAGTTGTAGATACAAAAAGGTTGTAGATACATAAAGGTTGTAGATGCATAAAGGTTGTAGATGCATAAAGGTTGTAGATGCATACAGGTTGTAGATGCATAAAGGTTGTAAATGCATAAAGGTTGTAGATGCATAAAGGTTGTAGATGCATAAAGGTTGTAAATGCATAAAAGTTGTAGATACAAAAAGGTTGTAGATGCATACAGGTTGTAAATGCATAAAGGTTGTAGATACATAAAGGTTGTAAATGCATAAAGGTTGTAGATGCATAAAGGTTGTAGATGCATAAAGGTTGTAGATGCATACAGGTTGTAGATGCATAAAGGTTGTAGATACAAAAAGGTTGTAGATGCATACAGGTTGTAAATGCATAAAGGTTGTAGATACATAAAGGTTGTAAATGCATAAAGGTTGTAGATACATAAAGGTTGTAGATGCATACAGGTTGTAGATGCATATAGATTGTAGATGCATAAAGGTTGTAGATGCATAAAGGTTGTAGATGCATACAGGTTGTAGATGCATAAAGGTTGTAAATGCATAAAGGTTGTAGATACATAAAGGTTGTAAATGCATACAGGTTGTAGATACATAAAGGTTGTAAATGCATAAAGGTTGTAGATGCATAAAGGTTGTAGATGCATACAGGTTGTAGATGCATAAAGGTTGTAGATGCATAAAGGTTGTAAATGCATAAAGTTTGTAGATGCATAAAGGTTGTAGATACATAAAGGTTGTAAATGCATAAAGGTTGTAGATGCATAAAGGTTGTAGATGCATAAAGGTTGTAGATGCATAAAGGTTGTAAATGCATAAAGTTTGTAGATGCATAAAGGTTGTAGATGCATACAGGTTGTAGATGCATACAGGTTGTAGATGCATACAGGTTGTAGATGCATAAAGGTTGTAGATACATAAAGGTTGTAGATGCATAAAGGTTGTAGATGCATAAAGGTTGTAGATGCATACAGGTTGTAGATGCATAAAGGTTGTAGATGCATAAAGGTTGTAGATGCATAAAGGTTGTAGATGCATAAAGGTTGTAGATGCATACAGGTTGTAGATGCATAAAGGTTGTAGATGCATAAAGGTTGTAGATACATAAAGGTTGTAAATGCATAAAGGTTGTAGATGCATAAAGGTTGTAGATACATAAAGGTTGTAAATGCATAAAATTGCTCCTTATGTTCATGCATGAACACAAATAGAAGTGGATCATGCAGGCCAGCATGTCTGCCATCTCTTTACAGTAGACAGTTACTGCTGCAATCAGAGATGGGTCTATCGTGCATGTGACTGCAGCTGGACAGAAGCGTGAACCCGCCCTGGTCAGAAAGCTGCGGGGAAATGGCCCGGACCCTGATCCGTACAAGGTCGACCTGCCCCGTCTTCACTTCCATTTATAACTGTCCTTTCATTTGTCAGCTGTGTTATCTGCTGCCCATCAGCCGCTCATGCCTCGTCCTCTCTCTGCCATAAGGTAAACCTTTTGTCACAACCTCACAGAAAACTATTTCCTTTTTTCCAGTCGTTGACTTCACCTTTGCCCTTTTCTGTCTTTGAAGCTTTTTTCCTCTTGTGTTTCTATCAGCTTTAAAACCTCCTATCACTCGTATCTAGTGGCTGTCCATGTGCAGCAGCAACCTTGACATTTAGACATTGCTTTTGTCCCCTGACTGATTTGATCACCAACCCTGATACAAATATTTCCCATCAGTAGGTGTGGATTAAATAAACATGCTGCGCTGTTTTCTTTGGGTATCTGATCTAGAAAGATCGCAGCAACAATAGCTGGGCTTGACTTAATCGCATACTGATCAGCAAAGCCTCACGAGGTTCAAATGAGTCTTGCCTCCCACAGTGTGCAGCATGCCAACACTTGATCAGCTGCTCTGCAGCTGCACAGAGAGAAGGCATTAAGAGCGCTCCGTCACCTTCCAGCCAACATGAGCCACCAGTGAAGG
Source organism: Xenentodon cancila (assembly GCA_014839995.1). NCBI lineage: Eukaryota > Metazoa > Chordata > Actinopteri > Beloniformes > Belonidae > Xenentodon > Xenentodon cancila. The sequence goes on along the minus strand of CM026219.1, from coordinate 2,091,533 downwards.
GCGCAGAAACTGCAGCCAGGAATCTCATTTCAGATGAACACACACCTCGGGCCTCCCCGAGCAGCAAAAGAATCTAATCTGAAGAAATATGATGACTTGCACTTGCTGTTTAGTGTTTGTTTTGGCACATCAATGTCACCCACAGCATGCTGGGATACATTCCAACGCCTAAAGCAGTTGGTGCAGTAGCGTTAAAGAAACAGCTGAACAACTTGGGAGTTGCTTGGGTTATATCATAACCTCAACTACTATAAGAAAGGTGCAGGTAAAATCTGAGAAAGCAAAACCTCAAATTATTCAACGAAAAACGTCCCTGTTCCACTCAGTTTTCTCATCTAGCAAGCAACACGCGACGATTAAGCATTAGGTTTTATTTCAGCTCCAAGTTAATCAGTTACAGCCAAAGGGAGTGAATCTGCTTTACCAAACTGCAGAAATGATAAAACCGTGCAGTTCCTCTAAAGACCACAAGGAGCTGGCCCCAAAAGGGAATCAACCGGCATTGACTCATATTAAACGGTCCAAAAGCTGCTGCCTGGGCTTACCAGTGAATGACCTCCAGATCATTGGCTGCCAGCCCTGGAATGGCCACTCCTCCAGCTGATTCACCCTCCAGGTTGGTCTGAACCTGTTCACATTGACTAACTTTGCCTGGACCGCCACCAGGATCCAGCTCTAAGATGAGTCACGGCTCAGCTGTAGGGTCCCTCTGGGGCTCTGTAGTATCTCCTCCAGTCCTTCTTTAATCTCAGCAGCAATCTTTTCAAAAGTGACTTTGGTAGCAACAGCAGAAACGAGGATTGCTGGACAAAATTTGATCAAAACAAATTTGAGAAAACGCATCTTGGAGCGGTGATGGAGCTCTGCGAACCAGAAAAGCCACGACTGAATGGCGCTGGAACAGTTCAGACGTGAGCTGGAAAACTGCAGACTGTTACGTGAGGACAGCATCTACCCTCGTCCTTTTCCTTCCCTGTGACTCCGCGGCCGCGTTAACTCCGAGTCGTCCCGACACAATATCACTTTCATTTCTGCAGTGACACCAACCTCTTTCCACCTTAACTCATTCACCTCACCGGCTCTGTACAAGAACAAATTGAGGCAAGCGCAGAAACACGCCGGTCAGCCTCTCGCTACCGCGTAACATCCCTCTAATTACTCTCAGCAGTGGGCAGAGATGCTGTGACATCCCCACTTCCTCCGCTCATGTCCCCCATCTAATCAGGATGGACTTTTGACTCATTCTCTGTCTCTGGGTCTAAATTGTCTCATTTCTCCCAGTGCCTCCCAAGCTTCCTCATTTACAGTTCTTTCTACCTTGCAGCCGTCTCAGCTCCCACCACCTGGATTCTCCTCCAGGACACACTGACAGCTTAGACAGAAGCTGTGCAGAACCAATTTCCTAAGTGCTGCTCTCATTTAATTACTGCAGAGACAGAGGCAGGGCCCGTCAGAGGCAGGGCCCGTCAGAGCCTCGGCCCGGAGCGGTGCGGTCCCTTACAAGTCCCGCCGTCCAGGGGGGATGTGGTGCACGCAGGACCACGGGGTTCCTGTCATGTTCCACAGCCTCTATGCAGCCCGGCCTTGACAACAACAGATCTTTGTTACAGTCCAGAGAGGCTTGGCAGCCATGTGTTTGACACGCTGTGCAAATGTCTTTGATTTGAAACCATTTTCTTTTTTATCTCAACCGTCAGGAACTCAGAAACTACAGCTGTATGTTTCTGTTAGTGAAATACCCAAACATCCCCGCTCCTATACAGTCTCGATGTCCAAAAGAAGTCCTGGGACGCTGTTTAAACAACAGAAAATTCAATGCAAAACCAGTGATTTCCAAATCTAAATTTGAACACAGTCCGTCTATGTCTAGAAACTATGGAGAAAAGTTGCTGGAGCTCCAGAAGAGGAATATTGTTCCATTCTGGAATAATCTACGGTTGGAGCTGCGCAACAACCCTGACTCTTCTTTATCGTATTTTTAATTTCGTGATGTGTCAAATGTTTTTGGCCGGTGGAAGGTCCTGAAGGGATTCTTAGACCGTGTTTACATGTGTTGGCATCACGTCTCCATGACAACTGCCCTGAAGCAGACGAGCATCTGCACAGCAGCTCCTAGGCCGCTTTAACGAGGTGGCCTTGTTACAGTGATCAGCCAACGGGGGTGCGGTCCGTTTGAAGTGTTAAAACGCCACGATTGAGTTAATATGGCGTCCGTGGACAGCTGGACCCTGGTTCATGGCTGATGAAGGAGCCCACCTCATCTGTGGGGAACATCTTTTCGTTTTCTTATACTGTAGATTATAATGTAGATTGGGAAGCTCATGATCCTCTGCCTATCTTGTGGTTGTATTTGAAGATATATTACAAAAAAAAAAAAAAGTGTGTCTGGTGTTTTCCAACTTCTGCAGACAGATTTGCAAACAAGTTCACACTCAGAGAAGAAGGAAGTGTGTTGGTGTGCGGGGAGCCGCCGTGCTGCTGCAGAAAAGCTGCCGTTCGTCCCACAGGCGCCTCGTCACAGAGCAGCATCACCGCCGTATAAAAAGTACCTGGTTCAGTACAGTGGTTTCGTTTAGATGCGGGTTATTTCCTTTCCTTTCCTTTACTTTACTTTGCTTTGCTTGCATTATCGTTTAAAAGCAGCCCACATCTGATATCTGCATTCACTCTGGTTAACTCTTTGAGGAAGTTTTACTAAGAAATTAGTGGGGGGGTTTTTGGTTTTGTTTCTACTCTGAATTGGATTGGATCTGGATTAACCACGGTTGGACGATACGGTGTCATGTAGAGCCCCTAAACCTGGGTTTCTTCTGAAACCCGGTGTTGATCTCAGAGTGTTGGGTGTGGGTCTAACTTGGCATACTTGTCAGCGCCTCTCAGAGGAAAGACACAGTAAAGATGCTGTAAGCAGTGGGAGGTAAGAACCCAAGTGTATAAGGTCAAGAATCTTTTAGAAGTGATGAAACAGCACTTAAGTCTCAGGTCATCATAGATGCACCCAACGCTGCTGCTGATCTGCACGCCGCTCCCACCGCTTTGATTCTCCCACAGAAATGCTCTCTGACTCCTCCAGACTGTTTCTTAGACTTATCTGACATTTCTGTTGAACCCACACTTGGGTGCAGGATCTGTGTACATCACCATAGCAACGGCAACCACACTCTCCCTCTCGGGAACGTTCAAGAATACAGTTATTTTTTTACATTTAAAGCATTTTGAACAAAAAGCAGATCGGTTTGACTTCTTCTTCTTTTTATGGTTTGCAAAGAAAATGTCCTCATGAACCGGACATCTGAGTGATATGTTTTCCTCAAACACATCAGTTGGATCAGGTCTTCTGTGTTTCACGTATAAATCTTTGTTAGGTCTGACAACTCGAAAAGGTTGAAGGACATTAGGCATCTTTCAGACCTCTTCTGCAGATGTGCACTCTCATCCACCTACCCACACTCACACACACTCACACACACTCACACACACACTCACACACACACACACACTCACACACTCACACACACTCACACACCTCAGTGATCCTGTTGGGCAAAGCTCCAGATTCACCTCAACATGTCCTGACAAATCTCTTTTCAGCTGTACATCTGTAAACTTTCAACAGTGTGGCTTCAACCTGGCTGGGTTAAGGTTCAGTAGCAATACACACACACACACACACACACACACACACACACACACACACACACACACACACACACACACACACACACACTCAGCATTACCTGTGATTTCAGACAGAACAAGGACAAGCAGAAATGTCTTTTCCTCTTAACTCTCCTATTAGACCCCAGAATCGTGGCGGCCTCGTTCGTGGAGATTGAGAGTGAAACTTGAGCTCTTTGGTTTCGTTCTTCTCAGCACACTTCAAACTCAGCCCTGCCGCAGACTAATTATCGGTCTGGCGGCTGGTCAACATGTCCTGACATGTCTGCCAACATTGACTCAACCTGAAACTGATTTAGTTTTTGCCATGTAGGTTAAGATTTGAAGTGTTTGTGGCCAAAATAAACCAGAATGTCATATTTTTCTTGGTAAACATTCCCGGCAGAGGAAGGTTTAGTAGTTAAGCTTTTAACAGAATATACACCGACTCAAAAAGGCTGCTAATAATCCTTATATCTTACTTTATCTTTTATTTGTCGGCGCTTTTGATCGGCTTAAGAGCACTGCAGCAAATGTTCACCATCTAAAGCAACTTAGAACTTCCCGTGTTGCAGATAATTCTGCCTTGTACATTTGAACACGCACAGCAGTGCAGACTAACGTTAGGAATTACGCTATGAATAACTGGAATGAAGTTTGAGATAGTTTTAAAATGCTGCCACTGTGTAGCTGTCAGCGATTAGCTGTTGGCCTGGCTCCCACTAGCGCTGCTCCACGGTTTTCCAAAGTGGGAACGCTGAGACAAATATTCATATATAACACATTCAGATAAATATGAATATTTGTGATGACAGTTATCCCGGCGGAGAGCTTCGACACGCCTCCAAACACCGGGAATACCACGTCCACGCCACCGATGGAGCTCGCCGTGGCTGTGTTGCAGGAGCGGCTGCAGGTTCAGGTACACCTGGCTGCTGCTTTGCCTTCAGGCTGCTCTACCTGTTTCAGCTAGCGGGGAGGTGGTGAGGCGATCGATAACTGGGAAAAGTCTGTTTTTTTACGTGTAATTATTTAAAGTGCTCTCCGACGGGCCGACGGGCAGCTGCAGGCGGCAGGGAGGTCAGGAGCTGCATCCAAGTCCAATGTGCTGCATTATTTACATGCTGCTGATGGCTGCTGAGAAGTCTCCGTGGCCGGGTGTCGATGCGGCTTCACTGAATGTGCAGTCTATTTTTACACACGTTACAGGACTCCACAGAAGCCGCTCAGCTTCTGGAGCTTCCCTCTTCGGGTTTGACACGTCTGCAGTTCTTGCAGCTCGCGGTGAGATGACAGCGCGCTCGGGTGCATACTGGATTTCAGCCTCAGCTGTTTGAGGAGGTTTAAACCGTGAGTCATGCCGAGGGCTTTTAGGCGTCACCACCGCTGACTCTTGCGCTCGCTCACGTACGGTCTTGCTGTCTCTCCACCTTTCATTTGCTGCTCCGAGTGGGGGCAGTTACAGGGTGATTGTGTTTCCTTCAAGCCGAGACACGGCGCGCTGACGAGGATAAAACCTCTCTGTGCTGCTGTGTGTTCCTGCTCTTTGTTATCTACCTGGTGATAACGTTATCACACTTTTGGTTGGTCTTTGAAGTCGATGCCGTGAGTAATATGGTTATATGGAGGACAGATAGGCTTCAAGGGTACAAAAGGTAGTAAGAGATAAAAAAAGTGTAGTTGTTTTACACTACTTTTCTTACATAAGAAGCTGTAGCGTGAATACAGGATGGCAGCATTTGAGTGAAAAAACAGATCGATTCTTTGCATCGAAGAGGGAACAAGTCCAGAACAGCCGTCAAACATTTTCTCCACAAGTGTAGTTTCAGCCTGGAAGGTGGTTTCCTATTAATCCGGGGTAAACGGCAGCATTTAGGACCGATCCTTAAACAGCCGTGGCTTCCAGCATGTGTGAAGTCTCTGTCCCACATAAAACAAGAGGAACACACATATGCAATGTTCATCAAAGTCCTACATATTTATATCTCGCCAACGTTCAGAGCAAACTTCTGCGGCTGTGTGAAGTTGTGTGTGATGACTCAACGATCTCAAACCACCAGAACGGGAACGTGCTGCAGGAAAATATGCCACATACGCTCCAGTCAGCATCCTGCAGTCAATCCCACTGTGTAGTGCAAGATTTGCAATAATTATACAGGTTTAAACGTGGCTTTAAAGGCCAACATTAGAAGGCAAAGGTCGCAGACGTTTGATGTCACATCTTGAAATGTTTTGGAATAATTTTCAAGAAATCTTACAGAAATATTCCACCTATATGTTGTTTAGCTCTAACAGTAAATGTTTAAGGAGTTTTTCGGTTCATTTCACAACTATTTCACTGTTTTCCACTGTAACGTGGCCTAAATACTTTCCTCTTTTGATGGTGTTCTAGGTTGCTAATAAATGATGTGAGACGTTTTTAAGGATGCTGCGAAATGCAAAAACACATTAACCCCGTAAAGACACGCTTTCTTAGGCTTTTCCTGTAAGGACGCCACAGCACGCGTCTGGGTCCGGTGTTGAGCCTTTCACTCAGGCTCGTCTTTAAACCGGCGTTGCCTGTGATTCTGTCACGGTGAGGAGCGCAGAAGGACGGACGGTGGGGGGTAAGTGCTGCAACGCAGCCGTCAGCGCTCGTTGTTGCTGCATGGACACCGACGGTGCAGCTGCATGGTTTGCTCTCTGTGACTCAGAGCCGTTTGGAGGTGTGGAGGAGAGCGTTTGGTAATCACCATTCAGAGCTCGCCTTGACCGGCCGTGGCAGGCCTCTCACGCTCTCAAATGTCACTGCTATAAATACCCACGCGGAGAAGCACGAACGCAGAAACGTGCGCAGCTGAATGGATTTTACATCATTCAAACCAGTTGGAGAGTTTTGTTCGAGTTTTCCTCTGAATCAATGATGCTGAAGGTTCGAGTCTCTGAGAGCTTCACGTTGGAGCGAGTACAGCGACGGGGAGCTTTGATCTTTCCAAGGCCAAACCATTGATAACGCAGATGATGCTGCTGCTTTATCCGTAAATCTGAATAATATCACAGTATAACTGTATAACTACAACTTAACATCCCACATTTATACCATAGAACCTTAATAATGAGACTGAATAGCACGCTTGTATTAGGCAAATAAAACAACAACAACATTGAAGTTTTTTTATTTATTTAACCTCATAATGGTTAAATTAAAATGTATTACACTTTGAAACTTAAATTTCTGAGACTTTGCACAACCTACATAAAACTTAATTTAAAAAACTGGTTTATACAGAAAATATGATTACAAAATGAATCAAATCATCCCAAGTATTCATAATGATACAGCAAGTACTTAGAAACTGTTAAGGGCCAAAATGTCTTGTGATTGAATATATAACAAAAGGATTTCCTATGTATCACCGTATCGCTGATGCGACAAAGAGTCAAGAAGTGATTCTCCAAAGTTAGTTTGGGTGGGTTTTTAATGGTTTTTCGGGGCAGGAGACACAGAGAGCTAAGTGACAACTTCTGAAAACATGCACGTAAAAGGCTCAGTTGTTTGATGTGCATGTTTGAATCATTTTTGTGAGTGAGTCCAGGCCCAGACAAACTGCAGTTCCTAACAAGTCTTGTGGAAATGGGCGCCGGCCCGACCTCCTGCTGGAGTTCACAGGAGCAGCGAGGCAGACAGCATCATGGAAAGTTTGTGGTTTTCTCAGTCAAATCTCTTCCTGCTGACAGACGGCCAGCGAGGGCGGCCCGGAGGCTTTACTAACCGGTTCCTCTGTAAGGTGAGCGGCCCATCTGGGCCACACCCACACACTCATGATGACATCACTCATGTTTGCTATTGGCATTTACCAAGACGTTTCACCTGCTTGCAGCAGAATACCCCCCCCCCCCCCCCCCCCAAACACACACACACACACACACACACACACACACACACACCCACACACATCCCCACACCCACACACACACACACACACACACACACACACACACACACACACACACACACACATCCACACACACACACACACACACACACCCACACACCACACACACACACACACACACACACACACACACACACACACACACACACACACACACACACACACACACATTAGTTTGCATAACTTTTTAAAATTTGTTCACATATTTCGTTAAACATTGGCAGAGCTTAAAGGAGTAGAAACTGTGAACTATTCTCCTCAAACCCCAGTGGAGCTGAAGTGTAACCGGTGAGATGAACGTAAACACTTTAAATGAGAACACGACTCTCCCCAAACTAAACTGTGACCTCTGATTCAGCTTTAAACTGCTTCCAGGTTCTAGCAGACACAAACATGCTAAGTAGGTTCGTTACCACGAAATCCCATTTCATGGTGCAACAGGGCAGTTTTCTGACACCCAAACTGCACTGGGATGATAAGCTGGATCCTGCCCAAAGAGAGAATATTATCTGGGGGTGGGGGCGGGGTGTTCACCACGGTGAAAGAAGAACTGTTTTTAAACTCAAGCCAGGATCTCTCTTCATCCTGACATTCTTTCCTTCACAGCAGTTCACGAGCGCTTCCGAGATAAAAGCCTCCATTCATTACCCCGACTGAGGACCTCGCGTAATGACAGGATACCCCGCCCGTGTCTGGCGGCCGGGCCGTATTTTACCCAGCGATGGTGGCCTGCACGTTAAAAACAGCCGAGTGCAGGATGTTTTCTCGTGTGTGTGTTTCATTTTCAGTTTAAGTCCTGGAAGACGGAGCAGGAAGGTTTGGGGTTTTCCAGGTTTAATTACCCTTCACAAGCCTGCTTGGTTAATGCCTATATATTCTTCTTCTTTCACTTTTATGGTTTTTGACTTTCATCTGGCCCCGCCGAGCTGCAAACATTCAACCGCACCCCCCACGCTCTCCATCTCCCCGAGTAAGGAGGAGGCTCCTGTTCACGGATTTCACAGATGTGTATGTTACACACATGTGCACCAGCATACGCGCCTGCAGATCGTTGCTTTGTTTTTCTTTCCACGGTCGCTGCTGCACTGGCAGGAAAACTTCCCCTGGACGGTAGGGACCAAGACTGACTTCCCTCCCTGGACAGCTGTTTTTTTGTTGGTTTTTCAGGTCATTCTGCCTTCCAAAAGCCTCCTGAAAGACTCCATCTACTTAAACTTTAGTTTTTCTCATTGCGTAACACTTTCTCAGGTTTTCTGAAGATTCAGCGTCTCACACCCTGTTGGATGTTACACCTGGACAGAAAAACTTGCTGGCCCACTAGAACGTCACTCCACCGCTGTGTGAATGGGACAGGAATGTGTGAGTGACGTGAAAATGTAGTAGCCGCCCTGTAAAAAGCAAAACAGATACGCTTGGTGGAAAATGAAATTATTGTCCGTATTAAACTGGAACTCGTGCAGCTGAAACACAGTCGGGTCTGTGTGTGTTGAACTCTGAAAAGCAGAAGCATCCAGCGCATCTGTAACACTCTGAAACCCTCCAGCATGCCATGAAGCGGCTGAAACTATGACTGTGTTTGTGGCGAAGGGGTGGGGGTTTTCACATGTAAGAACGTGTATGTGATGCGTTGAGTCGCCCGTGGCTTTCAGTAAACTCTGCAAAGAGCTGAGCAAGTTCCTGTGACAGATGGACAGTCAGGAGGAGACGTTTAAATGCCAAATGTCACGATGGGTGTACAGCATTTGGAAATGAAATATGCGTGTGCTCTTCTGGACTACTCTTCCTGGGTGGAACTATACTTATGTGACTATTTATCAAACATGATCTAACAATAAAATTATACCATTTATGTCAACATGAGCTGATGCGTTGAGGAATCCCAGAGCCTGTCCCACCTCCCCAGTAGCTCCTCCCCCCACCTGCTTCTCTGTTTTTGGGTGGGTTTCCCCTAGCGGGACTCTGGTGTTGGTAAAAGAGTTTTCAGGAACTTCATGCTGGACCCGTTGACGAGCAGTCCACTCAGTTAACCTGGAAAGGTCCTGAAATGGTCTGAGGCAAAATGTCAAATCTAGTAACGAAAATCTAAAACTGGTCTTTAGTGTGATGAGACAGGAACTGGGAGCAGAGAAAGACACGCAGCAACAGGCCACAAGCCCAGACTTGAACCGGGGCCGGTGCACGAGGACTGTGGCCTCTGAACCCAGCGACAAGATTCTGACTTCCGAGTCGACGCCACCTCAGAAGTTCAACAAACCGCAGTTCCTCAACTGACCACTAAGAGCTGGCTCTAAAAGTCTCCATTGACATCCATGTTAAAATAAATGTATTTACAGCCTGGTTAAAAAGAGCTGTTTTGGTCTCCATAGCAAGATTCACATCCATGACATCGAGGGGGTGTGGTCTTTTGATTGCAGCAGTCGTTTCTTCTGCATCTGTTGGTACCGCCTCCTGGAAATCACAGTTAAATCTAATTTAAAAAATATGCAACTGAAAATTCATAAAAAACGTCAGAATATGACGTCCAAACACGTTTTCATAGTCATGTCCCACAGTATCACAACATCGGTGTACGAGTGCACCAACGCTAAACTCGAGTTCATAATTTAGTTTGTTGCTGCAGAGCTTTTGAACTAAAAATAGCTTTGAGACCATTGAGCGGCGAGATAAGTGAGCCCGTATAAGAGGATCCTCAAGTTGATTAAATCACTGTTACACTGATTGCAATTGTGTTCTGGGCTCATACACACTCGTCTAAGTCTCCTCTGCGTCAGTAGCTGCATAAAAACTCTGTGTGGTCCTGGTTTCTCTGATTGCATCAAGAACGGAGAGTCCAGCAGGTCATCGTGACGCGTCTGCAGCATAAAACACCCGTACAACAGCAGCGTGTGCTTTTTTATTCTAATGAGCACATCGAGACTAAAACACACACACACACACACACACACACACACACACACACACACACACACACACACACACACACACACACACATCCAGCTCAATGCTGCCTCCTCTGTGTTTAACAAGGTCACACAAGGTGGACTTTTTCAGTTTGGTTGAGACCCCCTCCTGTATGTGAACAAACATTCCCAGGCCTGCTCAGCAGCTCTCTCCCCCCCCCCCCCCCCCCCCCCAAACACACACACACACGTACGCACACATACACACACTCACACACACACACACACACACACACGCAAACACACACATACACACACGTACGCACACATACACACACGCACACACACACACACACACACACACACACACGCACACACGTACGCACACATACACACACACACACACACACACACACACACACACACCTCCAGGTGATATTCTAATCTGTATAATGTAAACAGACGGTTTTTTTCCTCCCTCACACACCTGCCCATCAGCTTGCTTGTCATGAGCCAACCTGAAAAGATTAAGCAATAAATTAAAGTTACTTCTGGAATCCTGAATTTTCTACTAACGCTCCCAGAAACATGGATCTAGTTTACACTACAATTTAACCCTCATATTTTGCTTTAGATTTTGCATTTCTCCAATTAAATCATAAAAACTTGAGAAGGTATGAGGTAAATATTCAAATATTTGCACACAGAGCTTTATTTAACATTCTGCTGCCATCGTCACATCCAGATCATGGGTGCTGGCTCATTGATTTTTTATTTTTAAACACGGGGGTCTTTCAAAATAAAGTCAAATTTGCAATACATAGGAATTTGTATTTGCTCCTAAATTCAAATATTTATTGATCCTTTAGGGGGTCTGACGTTGTTGGAGACAGTGAACAGCTGAGATGGTTGCTGTGTTAAGACTGTATAAGAAGAACTATTTGTAGGTTTTCTGAAGAGAGTTTTTGAGGCCTCTTTTTCTTCAAACTGTGAAGCACCATGTCGTAAATAGGTGGAATGAACCGGCCTCCTGAAAGTGACTGACAAAAACAAAAAACCACACAACCCCCCCCCCACACACACACACACACGCACGCGCGCGCACACACACACAAAGAAAGACAGCTGCAACTGCTATTTTGTACACTTAGGAAACGCTCTTTCGTTCGTTTTATTTCCATAGCTGAAGTACACAAAAATAGTAATTATAACGGAAACTAGCGTTGCTAACTGTAGACACCGCCACCTAGCGAGCAGTTGTGTCATCACGGTCAAACACAACAACCACAAATGCTAACTACGACATATTTGGCTTTTTTTTTTTTTTTTACCAACTCTTTGTACTCATGATGCATGAAACAGGTGGGTACTTAGTAATGTTCACATTATCTTTTTGTTGTGTTTTCCTCTTTGGGTTCATTTTGTTAAACAAATAAGGGCACGGTGGAAAACATAAGGGAATAAAGTTTATTTACTTGAGTTCATGTGTGTCGAATACTAAAACCAACAGGATCAGTTATGTCTTTTAATCGTGTCTTTCCTCAAAAATATCGCTTAGTACATGAAGAAGTTCAACTGCTTCGAGCTCAGTGCTCTTTCTTTACTTGTTTGTGCTCCTCCAGTCTTTTGTTTCCTCGTCATCTGGCCATTAATGCGAATTTCCGACTGACTGTGAACACACCACCGTGTTTATTTTCAGCTCGGTGACGTGAACTCTGCACCCCTCCTATATGAGGCTCGTCAGTGTTAGGCTCGGACCTTCATTGGCTGAGCCACCGTTGCCGTGGCTCCTGGTGACGTAGCTGTGTGAAATGTAGGGGGAGTGGTATAAAACCAGCTCTCCGTACGTAGGCGTCACTCTGAAGGAGGTTCGCGAGCAGCGAGGGTGGCAGACGTTTCCACGAGGGACGCTCGCCCCCGACTCCCCTGGTATTTACCAACAACAGGCGCCTGTTTCCCGACACCGACCCGTCACACGGACCCTCTCCGGCTGCAGCCTCACTCTACCTCGACTGATAAATGCCAAGAGAAACCCCAGAAGCGCCATCAGACAAGGACCGCTGCTCGGAAGAATCGGAGGGGAAAACGAACAGTCGGACAAACACGTAAATAAAAGAGAGAAAATACAAAAACACAACAAAGCGCGCGGGTCGTCGCCGTTGCCTTTCTCAATGCATACCCTTTGTGCCCGGGGAACGATGAAACCAGAGATCAACGCCGCCGTCGGATTTCTGTCGAGATTTCTGAGGGTGAAAGGACACGTAAACGATCGACAGGTCCAAACGTTCAGCCAAAGCTTACAGGACATTTTGGCAGGTAAGTTTCGAGTCCAAAATGATCCTTTTGCGCACAGAAGCACTCTTACACGACAGCACACCATTAATACTGTCATCAAACGTCACTTCAGCCTCCAATTCAGTTAAAAGTGGTCAACTTCGGGTTGAAATCGGTCCGAGAAGAAGCGTTTCTTTGTTCTCCGAAGTCTCGTCACCAGCGCGCAACACCGTCGGAGCTTCACGGAGACGCGCAGAAACGAGCCTCGAGCGCACCGAACGGCGCGCGGGTCAATGGAATGGTTGATGAATTGTATTAAATTTGTTTTAAAAAGCGCCTTAAAAACAACAACATGGAGCTGTAATTATGAGGAGGGGTGGGGGTGGGGAAGGGAGACGCTTAAACAAGGAAGTGCGCCTCTGTGGACGGAGCTCTCCGAGCAAAACACCCCCACCGACGCGCACGCGCTGCTGGATTACGTAATGCACCAGAGGAAACGGGTTCACGAGCCCCGTTTGCCTGTTGACAACCAAAAACATTTCTTCCCCGTTATGTTTACAATAACGCGTTTTGTCTTTCTGAAGGAAACTTTATTTTTTCTTATTCTCCACTTCGTTTTACGCAGCACATGTTAAAAAAAAAAAAAGTCATTTATTTGTTAAAATGAAATACATAAAATGAGACGAGCACCGTTGTTGCGGTTCCAGAGCGGGTTCGGAGGTCTTAGTTTGCATGTTGGTGGAGACTCCACACCAAACCAAACCAGAGCAGCTTGTGTCTCCCGTCCTGCCGTAAACACATTCCTGGCTCGGGACTAAAGCCTCATCCCGGGCAGCAGATGACCCACATTTCCAAAGCAGGAGCCTCACACGTTGCACGGAAGCCGTTTAGTTTCTGGGAGCCAAATTGATTTTGTTTCACTGGATATTTCAACAAATCTTTAGAAGCTTTGCTCCATTTAATTTTTGCCAGTGAACACGTGACATTTTAAGAGGGCCGTGTGAATTCTGGGTAAATGTCTCATGTGAAATAGTCAAAACTGATTCTAATGTGGAAAACGTGAGACTGTTTTCTTGTGGGAGTTGTGGCGGGTTGGGTTGGATAAGATGGCCAAAGTCCCGCGTCAGCAGGCGGGAACGCCGTTTGCTGTAAACGGCAGCAGTGCCCTCTGAGACTCGGCCCAACCGGAGTTCTTTGTTTTTGTAATCGTCATAGCAACCCACCATTTTGTCTGCATACAGACGCCACCGGCCCGGGATCTCCTGTTGGAGCTGGGGGAGGACGGGTGCTGCTGTTTTTCAGATCAAAAACAAAAGAAGCCCCCCCCCCTGCCTCTGGTGTTTGAGGTCAGCTCCAGCGCACAAACAACCGTCTTTGCTTAAACTCTTTTAGGTTAAGCACATTCGCCTGCTTACTTCTCCGTTCCGCCCCCACCCCGTCCTCCTCCCGTGTGCCCTGGTTTTAAGAATAGGCCCTGTTGAGCCGATCATTCCCCAGCTGCTCCGGGGTTTGTTGGCAGCTGCCTTTGTGGCTCGGTCTGAGGCTGAAAGCTCGTCCAGGCCCTTGTGCTCTTTCATGAGTGCCAGCCCCTCCATTAGCTCTGCGGTATACAGCCGTCTGCGCCGGGGTCGGGTGGGGGAGGGCGGAGGTGGAGGGGGTGTTATTATCCTGTGGACGCATACAGGTGGCCTCCAGGCCCCAGACTGAATGCTGGCCTACTTCCCTCACTGCATTTTTGTTCAATGCAGCAACCATCAATGGAAATTCAATCTGGATGAGTGTCGCTGTTGTAAGGGAAGAGTGTGTGTGTGTGTGTGTGTGCGTGCGTGTGTGTGTGTGTGTGAAGGTGGGAACAAATGGGGTCCGGAAAGGTTCACCATCTCCAAAATAAAGAAGCTGTGTGTCACGTTCTGGTTTCACATGCAACCAGAACTCTTAACCGCGATCGTGATGAGGAGGCCGTCGCTGGGCCTCGGAAACATTCACGAAGAGGCCCAGTAAAGGGAAGAAAAACAAGGTCCTGTCTCCTTAAGGGGCGGAGCCGTGGCCCAGATGGCCGTCTGGGGCACTTTGTTTTTTTCCTCTCGCCATCCCAGATGGAGGCGGGGGGGTCCAGGGACGGCCCTCTGGTCACGTAGGTCCGGTCTGTCGCTGACTGGTTGTTTGTGGCTGTTTAATCAGGTGGTGACGTTTTCAGTTTCTCCTGTAGTTTTAGATCTGGATAAGTTTTGTTTTTTTACGCAGTCGTTGCTGCTTTTGTTGTATTTTTAACAGGTCAGTTTTACTTCCAGCACCGCGAGATGAACATAGTTGGTTAGATTTAATCGGTTTAATTTTTTTTTTTGTCTTTGTTTTGTTTTTTTGACCCACGCAGCTAAACCTGTCTTCCTCTTCTCTGGCTCTTGTCTCCCTTCAGAGCAGTACAAGCACCACTGGTTCCCAGACAGGCCCTGCAAGGGCTCGGGCTACCGCTGCATCCGCATTAACCACAAGATGGACCCGCTGGTGTGGCAGGCGGGTCAGCGCATCGGCCTGACCATCCAGCAACTCTACCTGCTGCTGCCCAGCGAGCTCACGCTCTGGGTGGACCCCTTCGAAGTGTCCTATCGCATCGGCGAGGACGGCTCCATCTGCGTCCTCTACGAGTCGCAGCCCGGTCCCGTCGGGATGCCCGTGTCGGCCGCTGCCGGCTCCGCCTCAGGAAACGGGCCGGTGAGTTCCATCAGCTGCAAGGATGAACTGAGGGTTCTGGGCAGAACCAGTCCCTCCAAAGCCTACAATAATATGATGACTGTGTCCAGTTAAAGCGGCGCGTCAGCCCCAGCCTACTTTTGTTCAGGGTCACGCGGTGGCTGGTCCGATCATGGTGAGCCTTTTTAAAGCTAAGAATATGAAATGAAATAGTGAAACAAGAAAAATAAAAGAAGAAAAGAAACAGAGGATGTGGCCTATCGTCCAGGTGATGGAAACCTTGTAGGTTTGTATTTTCCTTTTTTTTTTTTTTTTTTTTTTTCTCCACCCTCTCTTCCCGTTAACATCTGTTGTGTTGTCATTGGATGAGCTGGGCACTCCACTTTTTAAGGAGAGGCTTTATGGAAACAGAACTGTTGGGGCAGCTAAACCAACCAACCACCCACCCAGGAACACCCCCACCACCCACGGAGACCAGCTCCCCACCGCAAACGACGCCGAGGTCCGCTCCGTCTCCGAAGGGGCTATCAGCATTGACTTTGCACTTTTCCTTTCCTATTTTGGTTACTGTGGGTACACGTTCCTCACGTCACGGCAGAAACACCGCAGTCTAAAGTGTGAGGATTCAGTTTTCCAGGAATTTACCCCTTGAATTTGGCTTTTCAGGTGTTTTGTTTCATGGATGGGGAGGAAGTTGAGGTTGAGGCTGCGGCCGTTCAGCAATCCAGGCTCACGGTTAAGAAACGCCCCAATGAGAGCATATCTATTTTATATGAAAACACCCTTTTTTGGACCATGGGAATACACTTTCTTTATCTTGTTGTTTGGAAAAAGAGGCTTGCAGTCTTAGCTTCTCTTCCTCCCTCCTCTCATGTCAACGGTGAGTTTCAGAAAACCCTCATCTCTGCTGTCGCTCTCATCATTACCCATGTATGTGTAGCTTTCTGGGGGGAGGGGTGGGGGAGGGGTGGGGGAGGGGTTGGGGTCCCTCGTCCCTCCCCCTAAAGTTGATGAATGTTGTTGAAGTTCACAATCAATTTCCTGTGTTTTTGTTTTTTTGCTCTGATACCCTGCATTACCAAAACTCAAGTGTAGCGACGGTGGGGGGCGTTTACCCAAATTTCTGGTCTCGGGGTCCAGTCAGAGTAACATTGAATGCACTTTGACGTGAGATTGTGTGGGGTGTGTACTTTCTTTTTTTTTTTTTTTTTTCTTTCTGAGAAGAAAAGGAAGGAAAAAAAGAGAATCTCCTGCATTCCATCCATTCGACTGTCATCCTTTCCACGCCGTTTTCACCAGTTTAACCGTTTCTTCACACTGTAGCGTCCACATCTGTGTGCAGCTGTGGATTTCAGAACCTCTTGACACTGTATTTGTTGTGAACGTTTTGTTTTGGTACCCGTCATCCGTGCGCACCCACACACGACACCGGTGGAGTTCCGTTTGTTTTAACTCGTTTGAAGAAGGATAAACGAATTGGCCCAAATGGAGGTCTGGAGCGCTGACTGTCCGGACCGCCTGTCTGAGGTCGCGTAGAGGGGAGATGCTTCCGTGGGAAGTGGAAGTGCACTGCCTTACGGACCCTGTAACCGCAGGTGTCCTCTTTCCAGCCTGGCAGCTACAACTCACCCCTGCTGGTGTGTGTGGGGGGGGTTAGTGCCTCAAGTGCCACATATCAACCCTTAGCTCAGACCTCCTGTTCAGCCAGTACGCTGCTGGTACCCCGACCCCCCCCCCCACAGCCCCTCTCTGGGATGCAGGTAGGCTCAAGGTGACACATATCATGGTTCATCGCTGTTGGGCGCTGGGTAAGGACGGCCGGCTGGGGGGTTCTGTGTGTTGACGGTTGTGGGAGGGGGGGTGGGCAGGGCTGGACTTCATTGTCCAGGGCAGCTAAAATCCCTCCAGCCCTCGACCCCCCCCTCTTCTGGACCCGTCCAGCACGCCGCCCCCAGTCCGACCAGAAGCCCTCCCACATAACAGTGATGGATAACCAGCACACGCGCTTGGCGTGCTCAACTGCACTTGCGTGGAATGGGGGGGGGGGTGAGGAATCGTGGGTGTAAGATGAAGGATGGGGGGGTTGTTTTCATCTCACTGGATCGTGCTGCACTTGACTGACGAGTTTGAGTAGCAACTTCTGTTTACATGCATATGAGACAACGTGGCGGCTGTCTGATGGACCCGCCCCCTCCCCCGCCGCACTCGTCACTCTGGGGCTGAGCGGTTAACGGCTGGCGGGTGTCGCTCAGGCCAAATCTGTCACGGCGGGCTGGTGCGCCGCTCATCGCCAGACTTGCGGGTGTTTATGCTCCTGTAGGCCCCAGAGGATCATGGGTAAAATGGCTCTAGACTGGATGCACTGCCCCGCCCCCCCACTCGCTGCCCCGCTCTGTTGATGCTACCTTCAGTGAATCTGTGAAACGTGTCGGACTGCTGGGGTGGGACCTCCCGGAGCGCTGGTTTCCATGGACACCAGATGCTCCGTTCTAGCTCCTGAATGTCGCGACACAACGTTTTGAGGTTTGGTCTTTATTTCAGACGAGGTCGTCTCAGCTCCCTCTTCTAGGTGTTTTAGTCACACTGGTAGATTTTCCCCCCAGAATCCTAGTCTGGTGATCTAATCTTTTTTTATTTTTTTTTTTTAAGTCCTGACTTGATTTTCAAAATAAAGTACATCCGACCCCCTTCAACACCTTCTCCATGAAATGGTTTTAGTTCGTCTTGGTGACATCATTCAGCTTCTGCGCACATACGTTACAGAATTGTCGTGCTTTGAATATTCAGAGGTTAAAAAAAAAAGCACATAAATGCACTAAATGTCAATTTGAAGTTGTGACTTTTATTTTTTATTCTATTTGAGACGCGAGGAGTCTCTCCTGGAATGTATTGCCAAACTCAGGCCTCGGACATTCAATAAATACTCTTATGGAAAAGTTGTGCATGTTAAGACATGAAGTCGGAAGGGAACAGCAGGTTTGTTAATATTGTCATCGATTGGTTGAATTATTGTCACTTTCACATTTAAGGTGTTTTACATATTGTAGAATGTATCGTAACTGTACAACAATTGGTAGAGTGTATAGCATTATACATGGGAAGTGCCAATAATTGCTATCCTGAGGTGTTTTCTAAGTGTCTTCTGTTTTTTGTAATTCATCTTTTAACATGGATGACGCTTTTCGTAAGTGAAGCCATTTGCGATGGGAGTGTTGGCAAGGACCAAAGTTGTGGTTTAAAAAAAAGAAAAAAGAAAAATAGTTTCCATCTGTAAGTATAGACGTATCCTTTGTTTTTTTTCTTTTCCTTTTTTTCCCTTTTTTTCTTTTTTCCTTTTTGTTTTCTATTTACATAAAAATAAGAAAATAGACAAAAAATTCTGAGCTTACCCAAGAAGAAAAGCTGTATCTTGTGATCTCATGTCAGTACATCTGTATCGTGTTCAGTTTCTTTTCCTTGGGTATGTTGTTATGAACTGCTGTAAATTTGTACAGTTCATGTAAATTGTGCGGAAGTTGTACAGATTTCTATATTTTGGAAGAATTTTTTTTTTTCTCTCTGTAATAAAAGATTTCCTATCTTGGCATCATACTCCCTGTGGCGTTGGTCGTCATTCATGTGGCGTTGACGAAGGTAGTTTTGCACCTGCGGCCGTGACCCGACCAGTCGGTTTGATTCAGACTTTAGCTGGCAAACGTACCCGACGCTACGTAGAGCTGGCGACCGGACGCGCTGACCTGCTGTCACCGTGGTGGCGTTGGGCTCCGCCTACAAAACAGATTAGCAGGAACCAGGTTGAACAGTAAACTGGAAAAACCTGCAGCTATTAACACATTTTTATTTTTTCTGCACAAAGCCACTTTCTTAATTAGGTATCTGGTTTTTAGTCCGACTGAGGAGCTTGTTTCCACGTTAGAATAAATAACCGTTTAAAGGGCCGTAAACGTACTGACAATAAGGAATAAAAATTATTAAAACGCTTCACCAAAGAGTGCAGAAGCAAATTAAAGTTAACACCCTGGGATTGCTTTGAAAAAAACATTTTTTTTAATGTTATTTCTGGTATATTGTGCAGCCAAAGTATCATCGTGTAATTTGTTAAAATTTCAGTAGGTTTGTTTGTTTTTGGGCCACAGTATCTCTGGACTCTCGTCTCGGTTGTCTGAACAAAACTTGCCTCATTAATCCTCATAAATCTTCCGTGTCAGTAAGTGGACCCGATGAGCTAAAAGCTGCAGACGTCCCTCTGCAGGTCCGTCGGTAGTGTCGCCTCCTGCCTGCTGCTGTGTCGTCGTGCGCCGTCACAGATGTTACACAGTCATCACGGATCGGATTGGAGTCTGAGCTGCTAATGACGGAGTGGCCCGTCTGTGTACAGTATCCCAGGGAAGTCAGCGGTATTCCCGCATCATAAGCTTCAGATTTCCTCCTGGGACGGCAAACTGAACTGTGCAGGAGGAGATTTTAGGGGGAACCTTTAAAACTCGTCCGAACTGAGGAAAATCTGCCCGCTTCCGCTGAACAAAAACGTTCCTTTAATGTTCTGCGGCCAATCACTTCCCATCAAACCGCTCATGCGTACGATTCTTTTAGACACTTGGAATAAAACTCATTATTTCATTTTCTGAGAGCTGGCACTGATTCCAACCCTGGGAATGAAAGGACGCGACAGATGGCACGATTAACACGGATTCTCGGGGAAAACTCTGCCGGGGCTTCGGTGCGCACAAGCCTTCTGACGCCGAAACAACTGACTCTGCAAAAACCCCGAGTCCGAAGGCCCCCCGGGGGTTGCTTAGCAGCGGGGACAAAAAGAAAAGCAAGCGGCTCACTTTGACGCTCAGACAAAGGAGCGAACGGGAGGATCTGGTGGGGCAGGAGCCGAGGGGAGGTGACCGGGCCTGTTTTGGTTGAGCTTTACCTTCCCAAACACTCAGCAGCCGCAGGCCTCGGCAGCCGGAGGGTGACATGTCCGGTTTGGAAATAAAATCTAGGGAGGAAGTGAATAAAGGGAACAATCCAGCAGTGATTCAGATTTAACTGTTTTGAAAAACTCTTGGGCCAAGTTTCACAAATGACTCATTTGAGAAAGCTTGTTTAGAAAAATAAGAAGTGCAAATGCTTTACTGGTGTTGAAATCACAAAAGCCAACGGATTGCGCTTCAGTCCAGTTTGAGCCTTCGTTAGAATTTTATCTGGCTGGACGGACTTTCCTCCAGTTCTGTCTCAACTCATCCGAGTGCCATCGGGTTGTCCTCCAAGAATTGCTTCAGAGTTTCAGGCTTGGCACTGACGAAACCGCAGTGAAATAGTTTTCTGCCCTTCCCTTTCACTCACATAGCAACAGAGGTCACCCTGTAGAGATGGTTTGATTAGGTGGAAAGTCCCAGAAGGTGTGGCCGACTACCAAGGAGCGATAAAGACATGACGGGCGGGTGCATAAACAGAATCGGGTTGCATCAGTCCAAGCCAGATTGTCGTTTCTGGGCAAAATACAGATGCGGAAGCGTTTCCTGTGCTGTTTTATGGCGCCTGTAGAGGTATAAAAGCAGTTTGTTGCTCTCTGAGAACAAAGGAACGGTGAGTGACAGTGTATGCGAACATGGGGGTGGTGGACATCTGGGAGCTGCTTTATTGGCAGCGCGATGACAGGGAACGTACGACCCCCCCGCGGGGCGAATGTGCTCATGCTCCTCTGCTTAAAGGACAAAAGCTGCTGCAACACAAGTCACACTTCTTTGTGTATAAACGAGCCTCACACCAGCAGGTTTTGTGTCTTTTTTTTAGGGGGGGGGGGGGGGGGGGGGGGGTACAAAACCTCTCAAAGCAGAAGTGGGGGTGAGAAGCTTTATTTTAAACCAGCAAAATAATTGAATGCAGATTCTTCAGCATTATCTGATCGTAGTGGGTCTTAGTTTGAGAAAATACACCTCTGATGAACATGTGGCACTTCAGTTTCAAACAAGCTCCAGCTGTCACACAGATGTCCTCACATCTCTAGAGGCCTTCAGAGGAGCTCAGGTCCCAACCATGACCCTCCACCGCCGTGCTTGACAGTGGGTGTGAGGTCTCTGCTGAAATGCCGGGTTTGGTTCTGGACATTAAGACCAAACATCTCCACTTTGGTCTCATTGTTCCAGATCTCAGCTGGTTTGTGAACCTCAGTTGGGGTTCCATGTTTTTTTTAGACAGGAGAGGTTTTCTCCTGGTAGTCCTTCCAGACAAACCGAACTGGTTCAGTCTTCTTCTAATCGTGATGTCATGGGCTTTTGCCCAGATACAGCTGTGAAGGCTCCTCCAGACCTCCGTAATCCTCATCAGGAAGAGGTGGGTTTAGATTATGATACATAGATGATGTCACTGAGGTCTGTAGGGTCTCTGTAAGTCTTTTCCTAAGTTATTTTCGTATTGCTTTAAGCTTCACTGGCCTAGGGGAACATTTGCTGCTGCGTCCACTCTTGGGACATTTGGAAACCATCTTGAATGCTTCCACTTCTCTGTTGAACTCCAGGTTGTATGGAAATGGCTCAGTAGACTTTTCCTTTTATGTGATTTATGTGCGGCAACCGTTGCTTCACCAAGACCGCTGCTGATGTCTTTCCCCCTTGGCATTATGTTAAGTCACACCTGAATGCTCCAGACCAGTCCAAAATGTCCTCGTTTACCGAGACAGTTGGTAGGAACTTCGTGTGAGGCACTAAAGACTGCAGTTCTCGTCTTGGGTTTCTGCTGGACTCGTGCTCCGTCTGTTTCACGGGTGTGAGCATCACTGAGACGCAGGACAAGTTGATTCCTTTCTGAAACAGATCCCTGACGGGCTTCGCGTGAGTCTCCAGGGTGTGAAGGCTGCCTTCAGGACACGGTTCGTCATCAGCAGCGTTGACGTCTGCTTCGCCCTCGCTGCACCCACCCTTCCCACAGCACCATCCCAAAACGGACAATGAATCCAAAAAGAAAAGGGCAACGGGGACAAAGACATCCAGCTTGGGAGCCTACGTCACTGACGGAGGGAGGGGTCTTCAGGGGTGAGTTGGCCTCTTTCTGTTATTGAAACTTTTCCCCACTGATACGGTTACGTAAATACCTGAATGAGTGTGGACTTGTCGGACACGTGTGGGGACACGAACGTCTTCTTTTTGTTTGCTGTGATTGGGTCAGACTTCACTCCGGGGTCATGTAAACTGCAGCGTAGTGTAGCTTTGGTACAGCGGTTCTTCTGAGCGGACTCCTGATGCCACACGGCTCACAGAACCAGTCCGATCCGAAGACGAGTGCAGGTTTTAGAAAATAACTCAGCAGTTACAGGAGAAAATGAGGTGGTATTTGGAAGTTCTTCATCCCAGGTCTCCTACATAAGATGAATCCACAGAAAGGGTTTCATTTAGGTTTTCTTCCTGACAGTACATGAAAAGTTTAGTAAAACACAGACTTCACTTATCTTTTGTAAATCCGCTGCGTGAAACCCAGAAGTTGGGTTGTGATACTCGTCCAGTGTGAACAGTACATCTGTGAGGGGCAGCAGAGTCTAGACCGTTGGGTTTCTGAGATCATCTTTTATGAACCAACGTTACATAAACTTTCTGTCCTCTGAATCTGACCTCTGTTGAAATGAATGAGATTAACTGCGTTACAGTGAAATGATACTGGCTTTAAACAAGAGCATAATTACTTGTGATGCTCAGAGGTTTCCAATGTCGTGCTGAACTTTTACACGTAGATCTGTTCTGCTGCGTTTTAACGAAGCAGGTCCTTGAAGGAATGACGTTCTGGAGATTCCAGATGGAGAGAAGCTCCATCTGGAAGTCTCTGATGTTTGTAACGTCGCTGCAGAAAACTTGGACAAATTGGACTCTTCTTACTGGGGTTCATTCCAGCACAAACTAGTTCGTGTCCTGACTCGGCTCATTCCTCTTTCGGTTATGTATCCCGCCCCCCAGATTCCTCTCCTATCACCCCCCTCCCCCCATCACCACCTTCTATCTTTATACCTTCTTCTCCAGTCTGCTGGTGTCTCCAGTCAGTCAGCACTCGTCCAGTGGAGGAAGTCATTCCGGAGGCTGGCGTCTGGCCTTATTGGGGTGACAGACGGCGTCTCCGTTGCAGGCAACCGTTGTCAAAGTCTGTCTAAACAAGGCAAACAAACAAGGGTACGAGTCTGAGCACAGAAGAACACGAGTAAAACTCCCAACAGCCTGTTGCGTACATCACAGGCATCATGAAGCCCGTCTTTGTTTGAAGACATCGTCAGTCTGCGATGAAACAAGCACTTACACAATGCTTCAACATGCAGTCCCTGGATGCTAAAAGGTTTCGACTCCTCCTCAGCATGCTGCTCCTTAACACTTCAGCACAAATGTTTTTGGTCTCCTGATGGATGTAAATCCAACATTTAGACTCTTTTTAGCTTTTCTGCTTCACCTCAGATCCCTGGGATCCAAATCCCAGACCCCCCAGCCTCTAATCCTAAAGCTGCACTTTGTTCAGTAGGTGGCTGTTTGCCATCCAAGGCCGGTGTCAGTCCCGGTGAATCTGCTGCTTTGTGTGGTCTCCTGGGTCAGAGGCTGAAGCATTCTGGGTACGCTTTAGCAGCACTCAACGGGCACATTCGACTATTTCAAAGTGGATTTCATCCGAAACGAATGCCGCTGCGGATCAGCGACGCTTCGTGGAGATCTGCTGGGACTCGGGTCTGCTTGATATCTGGTCAAACAAGCGGTCCAGGCTCGAGCTAGCCCGTGGCTCACTTAGCCGGGTTCTAACCAGGAGGTACCAGGCGTTGCAGCCATAGACCGTGACCCATTGGTTTAATGGGGTCTCACCGGTTTTTGTTGTTCTTCGTACGGGGCCCAGCCGTGTTGCTCAAGAAGCCAACGGGAACACGCCCACCACATGTCAATCAAAGTTAGCTTTGCTGCATCCAGGCTGTAAATGTGTTTATTTCTGCTCAGAAGTTGGACATGAAGTGGAATTTAATTAGGATGGCTGGCCAGGCGCGCTAAAATGCTCCATAGAGTAACATTTACCACAGCAGATATCTGGAGCTTCTCTACGAGCATATTTGAACGAATCTATTGCGGTAAGCCCGAGACTCCTCCCTCTAGTTCCTTGCGCCATGTTGAAACTGGTTATGTTTTTGGAGTCTGTCCCACATCAGGTTTCTTGCCCAGCAGCAGCGACACCAGTGCGCTCTGCCTCCTAATGATAAGCTGAGGCGCTAACCACCGCTGATGTCTTCATCCGTTCGTATCCTTCCACTTATGGTTATCTGAATGTCAGCGGCGAGACACGGAGGCAGCATATTCCTGCGGTCGGCCTCTCCCCAATCAGTAGTCACCACTCTCAACCACTCAGAGGGGAGAAGAAAAAGAAAACCGGCCGTCTAAATATAGTCTGGCCTTGGGGCTCAGTGAGAGGCCCGATCTGCTCGAGGCTCGGCAACACACACAAACACACACACACACACACACACACACACACACACACACACACACACACACACACACACACACACACGCACACACACACACACACACACACGTACTAGGAGACTTATTTAGTCTGAACCCTCAATACAAAGAGGAGGAGCCACTCAGTCCATCAGGAGCTCCTTCAGAGACTGAAGGTCACTTGCATCAGTGACCATCAGCTTTCTGCCGCCTGGAGGAGAAACTCCACCTCGCAGGGGCGTCGTCGGGGCAACCCTCACAAAGACCAGAACTTAAAGATCATTCTCAAAAAAGAACATTCTCAAAATCAGTTTTTGTTTTTTAACTGTGTGACAGTTTGAATGCTGTTTGTTGTGAAAGCTTCCTCGGGTGTATTTCTCTGTTAAAGGCGCTGTTTTACCCGAAAGCACGTGTTCGTGTAAACACCACGCAGCAGGCTAACCTCCAACCACACGGCCGGCTGACTGTGAGATCTGCGAGACGCTGGCTGCAGATTCAGGTGGTTTTGGTGCCATTTTCCGAGAAACTGACAGGAAAAAAGAGAGCGAGAGCGAACTTCAGCTGTTTCCTGTTTACGACGATGGGGAGATGCAAAAAAAGTAGAGAAAGAGAAACAAAGGGAGACAGAGAGAGAGGGCATGAAAGATAAGGAATTAAACAGTCAATTGTAGAAACTACGGGAAAACGAGGTGCATTTGTGACTGAAGACATAATAATAATAATGATTTGGCCTTTAAACGGCACGCTGGAAGCAAACAAGATGGGATCTACAATGCAGGAGTTACCGACATGTTCAAGAAAAACAGCTCCATAACTGTTTGACATAATTGTAAATATAACAGACATATGCCCGTATCACAACGGCGCCGCCGCCATGCTTCACACATGATGCGGCCTTTTCCATTACATCTCCAGACTTTTTACCAGAGGTTTTCTGGTAAAGTCTAACTGGGCTCTCGGGTTCTTGAATGTCCCCAGTGGTTTGTTGTGAACTTCTGTACATTCATGAAGACCTCTCCTGATGGTTATGAAGAAGCACTCCAGACCACGTATCTGCAGCCAGCATGTGCATGTTGTCCTAAACGTGGGCTACTTGTGTGGGTCTCTTATAGATTCAGTAATACATGCGTCCCATTAGAAAACGATCCACCTTGACCCACCTGGAACCCCAGGTAGAGTCCATATGGCGACCACAGCGAGGGCCACCGTGGAGCAGTGATCTGACAGTCAGTTGTCTAAATCAGTGTTTCCCAACCCCGGTCCTCGGGACCCCCGGTCCTGCATGTTTTAGATGTTTCATCATCTCATCAAGTCTGCACAACTGTTGATGACACAGCTACTTGTATCACGGTGTGCTGAAGCAGGGAAACATCTAAAACATGCAGGACCGGGGGTCCCGAGGACCAGGGTTGGGGAACACTGGTCTAAATACTCCTTTTGAATATTATCGTTGTAGCTCTTAAAAGGTAAAGCTGAAAACCTGCAATTCCATCACATCTTCATTGTTTCATTTCAAATCCATTGTGGTGTCTAAGAGAGTAAAAATAACTTTCGAGAACACAAAGCAGCTGACAGGAAGATGTGTGGCTCCTTTCTCACTGCCATGAACACAGCTGTGTGAAAACACACACACACACACACACACACACACACACACACACACACACACACACACACACACACACACACACACACATCGTTAAACGGCTTCAAAACACCCAAAGAAGAAGTGGCATCCACGTGTCAACACAGACCAAAGAAATACAGAACGCACCGTACCCGAAAAAAGGGAAGACGGCTTTGATATACACATGTCACATGATCGTGCTCACATCTTCAAACACACACACACACACACACACACACACACACACACACACACACACACACACACACACACACACACACACACACTTGGCCTTGCAGCTTCGCCACAAGAACGACTAAACACCTTTAAAGCTTTCAAACACATGTCCAGATATGCGGCCTACAAAAACACTTTGGGTTACTTCCGCCTACACGTAGACTCGTTCTCACGCTGATAAGACGTGATCGGCCTCATTCGATTTCACCTTGTGTACCAGCGCTGGACTTGGTACCCATCTGTGCTTCTGCGGGATCTTCTGGCTCCTCTGACTGTTGGAGGTGGGTGACAAGGCGGCAGCAAAACATTTAACATTCAAAAACAGCCGTGACCTACATAAGCGTGGCAGCTTAGAGAGTAACTGTGGCAGACTCGCTTCCCAAAGGGACTTAGAAGTTACTGATTAGCCACGTCGCTCCGGCCGGGAAGACAAACAACCTGCATAAACAACAAACGTTTAACGCCGTCCTGGGCTGTTTCAACCAACGGTCAACAACTGGCGCTCTGAGCAGACGCAGACGTAAAGAAAGGTGCAGTTCCTCGACTGACCACTAGGGGCGGACTCTAAAACGAGCCCGTCTTCGTTTAGCTCCGTATTAAAATGTCCAACCACTGTCAGGCTCGTTTGGTCCGCCCATTTTTTTCTTTTGGACTAAAAGCTGCAGCTGGGGCATGAAACAGCACACGTACTGTACGGATGTCCCGTTTATAACCTGCAGTGACATCTGGAGCCGCCGGGCTGCCGGTAGACACGGACGGGTAACTGGGCTCAGGTGTAGGTGGGTCACACAAACCCACTTCAGCAAAAGACTTCTTCTAACTAATCTAACCTGATTATGAATCCATTTTAATTAAAAAAAAGTCAGAGTCCTGTTTATTACCATATTTCATGATATTTTGAATTGAATTACATTCTGCAAATGTTTGGAGCCTGAGAAGCCAGCTGCTATTTTCCATTCTTGACTTCTGCTGCACCGTAGATTTTTGGTCTGATAATGATGCCAAATATTTCTGTGTGTGTGTGGTCTAACCTTCAGGCAGTTCAGTATCTGGATTCTTTTATCCAAAAGACAAAAGAAAAATCATTTTGGCAACACTAAGTACCCCCATGGATCCACAGGAGGATCCGCTTATAGCAGCGATAACTTACGTATGAGTTTATTGCTCTCCAGCACCACTGTGGAAAATTTGGAGCCATTCTTATTTCTTAGTTCATTGACAGTTTTGGATATTCACCGATTCATAGCTCTCTGAAGGTCCCGCCACAGCACCTCACCATGGTAACCATGGTAACCATGTAATATTGAGGTCTACAGCTCCTCAGTCAGCCTGAGGTCTGAACTTTGACTAAGTCATTCCAAAACCATAATTCATTCATTTTTCCATGATTTGCTGTTGTTTTTGGAATATTTTCCCCTGTTTTAGTCCCAAATCATCAGCCTTTCACCGCCGTGCCTGGCAGCGGATATGAGGTGTCCATGCACATCACTTCCCTTCTGCGCCTCCTGGACACTTTCATCTAAACTCCAGTCCTTATTTGACGGCGCTTTTAGACACATTTTTAGAAGAAAGCTGGAAAGATTGTGTAATAAGTATAATAATGAAAAAGACATCTAAGGATTATATACCTCCTGTACCTGTATCCGAACCTATCCAGCAGAGAGGTCACGCGCCACAACGCCTAGGGGTCGTCCCTCGTAAACCTTCACAGACTGACTACGGGACGATACGGACTCTGACCTGCCTTACACAACTGTTTTTGGCAGTTTAAGTCTTGTAACTCA
Source organism: Xenentodon cancila (assembly GCA_014839995.1). Taxonomy (NCBI): domain Eukaryota; kingdom Metazoa; phylum Chordata; class Actinopteri; order Beloniformes; family Belonidae; genus Xenentodon; species Xenentodon cancila. The sequence continues at coordinate 2,062,982 of CM026219.1, read as the reverse complement.
CTTCAGAGCGTGGCGTATAGTTCGTACATTTCTGCACTTTAAATGCTGTTCCTCTCAACATCCCACAAACCTCCATGCGTCATTTGTATTTGGTGGGTGTCGAGCGACACGTCCACCAGGGGGCAGCGGCGAGTCAACCACTGATTGTAGAGGAAATTATTTCATTTGCGTTAATTAGCAAAAGTACAAATTAAAGGGAGGGTTCTCTTCTTTCATTTTACGTATGTCCATTAAACGTAATTTTTATTACAATAATTTAGTGTAACAGCTGACTTTATACTGCCCCCATGACTTCCGGTGGTATTACCTCATTTTTTAATTTTATAAGCAGATGATGAGCAAAAAGGACATGGACAAAACGCTCCGTCTGCTTCCTTAACTGTTTAAAACATTGAGCATGAGAGGCCTTTCACTGTTCAACATAAAAAACAGCCCAAGAAACGACTGATAATAAACACGGATACGACGACAAACACAAGAATATGGATTGTAAAGGCGTGGAGCCATCCTGGTCACAGCTGCTGGGGTGTGTTGGTGTGAATGTAGGTGGAGGATGGGCTCTACAACTCGGTACAGACGAGTTCTGGTAGGATTTAGTGTAGTCTCAGCGGGAATGGGATGGCCTCATGCCACGCATTCCAGCCTGCAGAGCGCTATCCGTTGGCCTACTTGTGTCAGCGGGGAAAGGCACGTCCAGTACACCCACGTACCGAAACTAACACATGCTCGCAGCGGAGCAGGGCGCCATCTCACCGTCTCTGGCTGGAACTGTAAACAAAGACCCCAGCAATGCGCATGGTGGAGACCCGTAGGCGAACACATGCACACAAGTGTTGGCAGGCCCACGTCACATGTGCTGACATGCTGCTGCGAGTGGAAAAACAGGTTGTGAAGATCTGCAACCTGAACTGTGCAAACAAACTGCAGCTATATGTGGAAATAAGGCCGTACAGTGGCGGTGCAGTCGTTGAACTTGTGCGCTCTTCCAGATGTGTATGTGCATATGCCAGTGTTCTTTCCACTGGGCCACATCACAGCTAACATGAAAGCAGAGGATGAGAGTGTGTGGGCAGAAGGATTCAACTCCTAATGCCTCTCATGAGGAAAACATCTGCTACCCTTCACATCCAAGTGTGCTCTTCTTTTCTAATCTCCCTCCACGTCTCCTCGCCTCTCCTCCTCGTTGTCTTTGTGGAGTGCTTTCACTCCTAATTCTCTTTCATCCTCGTCCTCTGTTCTCCGTCCTCCTTTGCAGCCTCCCAGCTTTGACGTCTCGATGACTCTCAACCGCCGCTGACGTTCGCTGTGAAGCCGTGGACTGCCCCAGAGCCTTGAAAACAACTGGGCCTGCCGTACTTCTGTGAAACGAAACTCCTCGGTCTCCACAGAACTGTGGACATCTCCAGAAGGTGCCATTAGCCCGTTTTGTTACTCCTACTAGTCAGCTATGCATTTTGGTCTGAAGAAAGCTGTGCTGAGTACTGGGATGATCTGCACTGACAGTGAAGATCGTGTCAAGCGAATAAAAGCTTTGTTTGACAGGCCTGCCTGGGCCTGGCTTACGGTAAATCTGGCCTCGGTCAGAGTCAGGTCCGGTCAGTGAGGGCAGAACAACTGGCGAGTTTCCAGCTCCGACTACTAGGAGGCAGGTCAGTATAGACCAGTGGGTGGTGGGGCCTCGGATCAAACATTTTCTCATAAACCAAAGGGGTGCCCACCACTAAAAGTTTGGGAACCCCTGCTATAGTTTTGCAGTTTTACAAGAGTTGTTCTGTTGTTGCTCACGTCTTACGAGCCTTCTAGTCCGAAGGTTGAGTTTCGGCGGACACCTATCTGCCAAGACGCTTTTGAGAAAATTAAAGCATTGATTTCCCGTACCCCGTATTGATTGCTCCCCATATGGGCAGGCCTTTCCAGCTGTAAGTGGACGCTAGTGGGCTGAGAGTTGGAGCGGTTCTGTTTCCAGTGGGGGACGATGGAAGGGTGCATCCTGTTATTTTTCCTGGAAATTCAATGCTTACCAGTTGAACTACATTGTTGTGGAAAAAGAGGCGTTACCATTGATATGGGCATTGCAGCATTTTGAGGTTTATGTTGGATCAGGGGGTAAGCCGGTAACGGTTTATACAGACCATAATCCCCTCACTTTCCTCTGTTCTCTTCAAAATCCAAGCCAGCGCCCGATGAAATGCTGTCTCTTCCTTCGGCCATATAACTCAGACATTCAGCACGCTAACACTTTGGCGAACGTACCGGCTGGTGCTCTGTCTCCAGCTGGGCCACGGTGATGTTTGGATATCACTGGTTTCTTCCCCCTCCCTAGGTACCCTAGTTGAGTGGTTTGCCCCCCACCTTTAATGTATTTTATAGGAGGGAGTGTGATGGCCCACTTTTGGTCTTCTGCTTGGTAAGAGTTCCTCTTAGTAGGAGCCAAAGTAGGTCATCAGAGGAATTCCTGCACCCGGGAATGTGGGAGTGGCTACAGGTATATCAGGAAAACCTCAGCCAGAGCTTGAAGCTGCTTCTTTTTTTTTTTTTCCTAGAAGCTTTTCAAGCTTCGTTATTGTTGTCAGTCACAATACACCTCGAAATTGGACCTCTGCTTTTAACCATCACTAGTTTCACTAGGAGCAGTGGGCTGCTGTCCCAGCACCCGGGGACCAGTTGGGAGTTTGGGGCCTTGCTCAGGGGCCCACAGTGATTCACCGTTGTTGCCAGCCCAGGGACTCGAACCTGGGTCCTCCAGACCCAAGCCCACCACTGTCTCAACCTTTTCTGCACCACGTGGTTCCCACAGGTTGTTGCTGTTTGGAGTCTTTTGGCTGATTTAAATAAACTGTAATTGGGTATACGATATGATGTTGTGCGCAGACTCTCCTTCTTGTTGCCGACTAGAGCCAGGGTGGTAACCGCGTACACGTTCTCAAGACGGCACCTGTTTACAAGAACCACAGGGTCAGTGGTCATTTTAAACCGGCGAGGATCAAATATGTTTTCCATCCCGTTGGATCTTCCTGTAAATCCTTAAAAGTATTTCGTTTATGCTTCCTAAATTTCTTTCTCTCTCCTTCTCTCTCTCTCTTTATATTTATATATAATTTTTATTTGTTTTTTTCCTTTTGGTTGTGAGGAAATGGGAGCTGATGGTACAAAAACGTTTTGGTTAGATCTCCTTTGTCCCGTCCTCCTCACGCAGTCTTTGATTCAAATGCTGGAAACCCGAGTCTGAACCACGAGTGGGAAGTAAACGGTCTGTTGATCTTACAGCTGAAACTGCAGGAACCAGAGTTGCAAACAGAGAATCATCCAAATGGAAACAACAGTTTTAAGCTGGCGCGAGCATTTCTTCTGGTACATTGGAAAATTATGTGTGAATAACAGTTTTTTGGGTTTTTTTTTGCATCTATGAACTAAAAAGAATCCATCTATTATCTACAGCCGTGTCTTCCTGTTCATGGTCTCAGCCGTGTTTGGGTCTGGTTCAGGGATTCACCTGGACGGGTCCGGACGACCCGTCCGGACGGGTCACCAGTTTCCGTCACTTTTCTTTAGGAGCTGGTTCCCTTCTCCAAGACACAGCAGGCCCACAATAGAAGTTTCTTTGTCTCGCTAAAGGGTTCAAAGTTCGGATCACACAAGGAAAATGTACTTAATTGCACATCGTTTACTTTTTGTGGTTCGATTTAACCCTCAGAGTAAAACCAGTTTTGCCTTTGTGGATTTTGGGGTTTTAAGGTCATTATGCTGGTTTTTTAAGGTCATTATGATGGTTTTTTAAGGTCATTATGCTGGTTTATGATTTCTGTTTCAACATGCGCTTTAAAGGCAGTTGTGATCCCAGACTTATTTTGCTTCACTTGTAAATATTGATTGTGAGGTTTAGTGTCTGTTACCTGCGGGTTGGTTTGCCAGTCGAAGGAAGTTTGGTTGGCCAGGTTTGAGTATCAGACCAGCGCTGCTCAATTTCTGCAGCTGTCAACCTGCATTTGGTGTTTTTTCATTTAAATTACTCGGAAAATTTAAATAACTGGCTCATTTTGATTTGCTCTGCACTTTCTCCGCTCGTTCATCCAACTGTAAGGTTCTGTGACGTCATCCGAACCCGACACCTTTTAATACTTCGTCAACATTTGCACGAGTCATCATAAACATCCATAAAGTTGTGGATAATGACTTCTCAGAAATCCCTCAGATGTGACAGGCTCCAGAAATAGAAATGAACCTGCTAAAGCTGTAGACGTTCTGGAGGTCCATCACCATTGTTCTTAGGAGGACTTCAGATGAGGAGAACAACTTTGTCACATAGTATGACTTAATGGAAATGCAGTCATTTCACAGTTTAGTTGTATTTATAAAATACAACAAATGACAAAATATTGCTTAACTTTTGTGGTTTTTGTGGTTTTTGTGGTTTTTGTGTTTCTCTTGGGTTTCCTGGTTTGGTTTATTTAGTTCCTGTTTTACCTGAAAATTTCTGGGTCTTTTTAAGCTCTGATTTGACTTCGTTTGCTTGGTTGATTGATTGCACCTGTGTCTTATCAGCCTCTGTGAGTATTTATTCTCTTGCCTTTCTCTTCCTCCCTACTGCTCCGTCTATCAGTCTGAGATGGTCCTGCAGTTGGTTCTGGTCTTCCTGTCTTGGAAGTCCTCCAGAGACCTCCTCCTTCTTCCAGAATTCTGGAGTCCTTTTGTTTGCAGAGCTTCTCAACAGAGATGCCACAGATTAAAATTGGATGACTGGAAATCAGTTTGATGTGTCTACTTTGATTTTAACTTGCATGTATTCCGGTAATAACATCAAATCCCAGCATTGTTGTTCCTAACTATCAACGAAACGAAGTGAGCTCTTTGTTTCCCTCCCTAAATGTATGAAGTTGGAAAACTGTAAACTGCAGTGGGTGCTGGAAGATGAAGTCTGGAGTCGGATCAAATCAGAGACCTGCTTTCATGTTTTGTTTTGGCCTAGTTTTTAAACCCATTAAATTATTGGGCACGGGGGAGGAAATGCTTTCAAGTATTATTTAGCTGGATGTCAGATGGCGTCTATAAAGTGTGTGTGTGTGTGTGTGTGTGTGTGTGTGTGTGTGTGTGTGTGTGTGTGTGTGTGTGTGTGTGTGTGTGTGTTCCTCTGCGTCTCTGCAGATTTTGTTTTATGGATTAATAATAGGATGTTATCATAGAAGATTAAAATGAAACAAGAGGCTAGAGTTAATAAAAAATAGAAAAGAATCAGCCTGAAGAAGATCTCAGAAACAAGACACAAGGCTTCAGAAGTGATGGAGAAACGTGCACGGAGGAGTCCGCCGCATGAGATCTTATTTAAATTTAGCCCCGCCGAACAAAAGCCATTCAGTTTATTTGCATTGAGTGAGCAGGCGTCGATCTGCAGGTTTTTTTCCACAGAGGCTGCCAACATTCCTGGCCAAAGTGCAAATTGATAGCTTACGCAGAACATTTTTCATCTTGGAATCTTCTGCGTTCCCCGAGCTGAGTATCAAAAGCATTTCCTTCCTCCTATGAGATTTCCAAAAGCGAATTCTTCACTGAGTTTGTGCTTTTTTTTCTTTTCTTTGGGTGTTCCCTTTCCTTCAGTGACTTTTATTGCTCGATGTGTTTTATGACTTGCCGTTCCTAGAACTGCACGCTTCTGGTCCGACATCTCCCATGTTGTTCCCAGGATCTGCTGGAGCGACTCTCCCAACCTGGAGGTCACAGCTCCAAGTGCTCCGAAGTACCACCGGCACCCTTGTTGCTTTTACCTTCCACATCTTTCTTTTCTGTCTCCTCCTTCAAACCTTGTTAGTACTCCAACTTCTCGTGTTCCTTCTACTTAATGTTGATGTTGCTTGGGATCTCTACGTTGATCACTACTTCTTTCTTCTGGAGCTTCTCTGTTGGGTTAGGGTTAGGGTTAGAGTTAGGATGATGATGACGACAACAACACCCCCCCCCCAAACCTCTCCTGACTCCCTCTTGCTGTAGCATCTTGAATACGAGCTGTGATACACCCTCAGACGTTCGGCTTCTGGACATTGAAACACTGAGGCACCGTGGTCATCTTAGATGTCAGGTTGTTTGCTGAGTAGCTTCCCAACAGTCCGATATGATCCTCTGTCCATGTGTGTCATGTATCAGTGGGCCAGTTCCTCATCAGTGTGTCCTGGTCCACGAAGAACTGACATGGACCATGGAGCTGGAAGGGCCTTACTTCGTCTCGCACCGAGGTGTCTAAGACACAAACTAGAGGTAAACCTGGGTTTCCCATACCAAGGTAGGGGCAATGCCAGTGCTATCAGTTGGTTATTTAATTAGTTAGTTGTCATAACAACCTAGAAAATACCTAAGTTGTGGTAACAAAGCTTGATTCTGTCCCAGCCGGCCCCCAGGTTTGTTTGCTCAGCCCATTTGCATAGACTGCATTGGACCCAAGACGGGAACTTCAGAACAATATGTGGCACTTGGTCCTTATTTCAGTTGACCCCCCTAGAAAATAAAGTTATAAACTTTAGAGATTTTCTTTCCACTCCTGCAAAACTCAGTTCCTCAAAACTCATCCTGATCAAGTGTTGTTGTTGTTGTGTAGAAAACAAAGACGGAGATTTATCGACTTGACAACTGCTGCTGGCAGAACGTCAGTCAAGTAAAAACCATTTTAATACCAGTTTCAGAAGAGAAGTGCCAGAACATCATGATTCCTCAGCGTTGTTTAAGTCGGGTGGGTCGGGTTGAGCTTATCAGGTCAGTGTTTGTCAGGTTTCTTTAATGAATATGGTTATGGAGAATTAGCTGATGGGATCGTTTTTGTTAGAAATCAAATTGGACCGTCATGTTTGCTTGCAGTCGTCGAGTCTCTGAGGAACAGTCTGACGGGCAGGACGCCGGACGCTCTGCTTACAGTTAATGCCTCAAATATTTCACAATAAGCTTGTGAGTCAAAGGGAGCTTGTGTGCATGTGCTTTGAGTCACGTTTGATGTGTCTGTGGTGGTGTGCATGTCTCTTTCTTTCTCCTGGGAGCTGCAGCTTTCCAAACCTCTTTCATTTTACAGCCTGGAACAAATCTCTTAATTTCTGCAGAGGTTTTATTTATTCACTTTTTTAGCCAAACAAAGGGAAGCCCACACGGCTCCTGCCGACAGCAGAATCAGTTCGAAGCGCAGCACTAAACTTCCTCCCCAGCTTTGCCCCACCAAGGGCGTCTTTGATGGCATCAAAACCCTGATAGTCTTTCGACTGACATCACTATTGCTATTTAGCCTTTAGCGGCCATTAATAAAGACGCAACAACAAAGTCCGTCATGTTTCAAAGAGAAGTCGTTTGATTTTACAGACCGCTGTGACGGGTTTGTGGGTTGTCTGGAAGAGTCCGACGAGGAAGCTTAGCTACGGCCAGACGCTCCGCTCTGCAGGTCTTCGGTGGCGCTGAAATGACGGCACCTTGTCGTCGTTTCAAGAAATAGTGGAAAGAAATATTGATTAGCATCATAGATTAGCATAAGCTAAGCTGACCAAGCTAAAATGGCTAACGCTGATTGACATAAAGGTGGGCGTGTCCCAACCAGCTGTCCAGGCCTCCCACCGCAACGTGGCGCTTCACGGTACGAGGAAGACGAGGATCCTGAGGCACTCTTCAGACATCTGTGGGTGATGTCACGGCGGGTTTGTCCAGTCTTTATACAGTCTGCGTGTGCACGTGTGTGCACGCGCATAAGTCCTCTGTCAGGTCTCTTCCAGCATCGCCAGGAAACTGGTTGTACTGGTGCAAAGAGAACAAAACAAACTGGAACTGGTTTGGCGAGCGACAGCTCCTGTTTCCAGCGAAGCAGATCCAGTGATAAACTTTTCCTAAAAACGAGTTCGGGATCAACACTGCGGCCGCTCCAGGTTATTGTTGGCGGTCGCGCGCCGGTGCTGGCAGGTGCCCACGTGCATGCGCGACGCGTCTGTTTTAACATCAGCAACAACTGCGCTCGTGTGTGTGCTCGTGCTCGTGTGTGCGCTCGTGCTCGTGTGTGCGCTCGTGTGTGTGCTCGTGCTCGTGTGTGCGCTCGTGTGTGCGCTCGTGCTCGTGTGTGTGCTCGTGTGTGCGCTCGTGCTCGTGTGTGCGCTCGTGTGTGCGCGCTGTGTGCGAACAATGCCACCAGTTGCTGTAGGTGGAAGCTTCCTGGTAGTCTGCCAGCATGCAGGGAGGGTCTGCAGGGCACAAAGGAGGGTGGTAGCTGGGGGAGGAGGAGCTGGCGCGGCCCTGGGGGTGGTAAGCAGAGATAAAGCCAGACAGATGGGGCAGACAATGAAGCACAGGCACAACAACCCCCACTCCTATTCGAGCTCTGGCTGCCCCTTTCCTACGTCCAAGCTGCTCTTCAGTCTTGTTTTTGTCTCTTTTCTCCATTTCCTCCTTTTTATAATTTTACATAAACAGCCTATTTTGTCAAACATTTTTCAGCTCACTTATCCCGTCGTTGTTCTCTCATCTGATACAGAGGAACCTTCAGAACAGACAGGCATAGCTGTCACCTGTTGTCCCTAAAAGCCCCATGTTCGGAAAGCTGATCCCGTCTCCCATTTCTCCACTTTCCACAAACAAGTTCAGCTGTCGGAGTCGTCGAGCTTCCAGTCTGCTTTCATCCATCATTCGTCCATCTCTCACGGTGCCTCAGCTTGTTCTCCTTTTAGGCTCCAGCAGCTTCAAGAACCTCCTTTGAAGACCACTTCAGCGAGGACATCTGGATGTGTAACGGTGTAAGAAACCAAAACCTGCCTCACAAACTGGTGCCATCATCTCAGCAAAGGTAGCTGCCGTGCATTCATGTGCATTCATGTGCATTCACGTGCACTGTCAGGTCTGTGAAAAAGGGAGAACTCTGATGAAGGATGAGGTGGTGAGGAGCCGGTGAGATCTGGATGCTCACTTCCTCATTCCACATGACTCCAGAGAGGACAAAGGTTGAGGCCTTTTCAGAGTCAGCGTGAACCTCGACCCCCCACCCGACCTGGCAGCTGAACCAGCCGAGACAGCCTCTGTACTTTTATGAATGTGACGTCCACAAAGAGAGAGGAAGTGAAACAAGAATCAGAGGGCAGGAGAGTCATCAGACTGGAAAACATCTGATTGCTTCATATGGAGCAGACCAGTGACCCTGTTAGGGCGTCGTCCTGCCTCCGCCCAAAGACGGATGGATGGATGGATGATGGATGGATGGATGGATGGATGGATGGATGGATGATGGATGGATGGATGGATGGATGGATGATGGATGGATGGATGGATGGATGGATGGATGGATGGATGGATGGACGGACGGATGGATGGATGGATGGACGGACGGATGATGGATGGATGGATGGATGGATGGATGGATGGATGGATGGATGGACGGATGGATGGACGGATGGATGGATGGATGGATGGATGGATGGATGGACGGATGGACGGATGGACGGATGGACGGATGGATGGATGGATGGATGGATGGATGGATTTTATGGATTTTTTTTGGCAAAGATATTTCTGTATAAAACAGGACCAAGTCTTTCCTAGGATCATGGAATATTAAGCTGATTTCCGGAGGAGCTGCTTCTGCAGTGTAAACACATGACCTCACTGGGGTCGACGGTTCTTCAGTATTCTGGCTCTGATTCGTGATATACTCTCCATCCTGCATACTTTAATATGTGCAGCTTCTGTTCACCTTTAACCAGATGAAGAGTTTTATATTTTTTCTTGTTTGTTAGATGAACAGCAGCAAAACAAAATCCAACATGGTCAGCTTAGCGGTGTTTCATCTTTATTTATAACAACATAAGTGACAGTTCATTAAGGACTAAATAAACGCAGATAAAGTATTTGTAATTAGGAAATGTACCTTTTTCCCATGACTGCATCTCTAACAATAGAAAACAACAAACCCAAAAACGGGATGTTTCCATCCCGTCATATGAGACTTAAACTCCAGCAGGTTATTGAGTCAAACTAGTTTTCTTTGTCCGTTGCCATGACGACTGACTAGACACGTCACCCTCTGGTGTGGCGAAATCCGCCTGCAGAGACATGATTCACGCCCAGTCACCTCCTGCTGACGCCGATGGTCGAGCCTTCTTATTGAAGGAAATATCACCTGTTTGTGAAGTGTTTACCGATGCGTGCGCACGGCTGGATGCAGAAAACTGAACCCACAAACATCCGTTCACCCCGTGTGACCCAGCTGTATGTGCTTTGGTGTTGTGGGGATGTGTGGTTTATGGCAGACGCGGTAGATGCAGGAACACCTGAGCAGGTCTGAATGAGTACTACCCCTATTTTCTATGGCTTCATTTTTTATTTTCTGTTAAAACGATGCTCCTTTCAAATAAGCCAGGCAACAGAAGCGTTACCTGATACCTGTAATTTAAAAAAAAATTCTTAATAGTGTTAAAAAAAGATCATGTTATTAGTGTTACTGCTAAAGGGGACCAGAACTCGTTCTGACGTGAAAAGCGTGTTTGTTCGAGATAGACGTTTCCTGGACGTCAGCGACGCTGCGGTGACGTTACCCAGCGTCAACTCCAGCCTTCAGCGCACGTTCTTCCTCCGTGATCAGCATGCCTCCCACTCCATAATCACACGTTAATCACGGGTTTGAAGAGAAGTGTGTTGTTTTTGTGTAACATTCATTATACGGCTGACCCGATAACTGCTCTGCTCGTGTTTATGAAGCGATTACTGCGAAATCACGCATCTCCTGCTGACCACTTCAAGTTTCCTCCACTGCATTTTTCTTCTTTCACCCAAATCTCAGGGTGATTATACGTCATTAGAGCCAAGTTTCGACCAAAAAAATAAATAAAATACATCCATGAGAGCAGCAGAAACGAGTGAAGGATCATAGCAAAGCAGGTGGTCTAAGTAGTCGTTGAGGTCATGGAAACTTGAATTCTGGTTGTTTATTGTGCAAAAGGAAGGCGGATGGGAGTAAATTACTGTCTCTTATCTTCTTCATGTCCATGAAAACATCTGACTGTGCTGCGGGTCACTCATGAAGCTGTGATTAGAGTTCAGGCTCACAGAGAAAACGTACGTGAGATGACCACGTCCACTTAACACCTCATTACCAGCCTCTCATCCGTCTTGTTAGTTACCAGAGAGACAAGTCCAGCCCTTTAAAATGTCACATTTGACCTAGACTTCTCACAGGGTTGCTGGTTTGAATCTCAGCTGGGGTTCTTCTGTGTTCTCCGCGTGCTTACATGTGCTTGCATGCACATATATGTGCCGGACTCCTCACAGATGGATCGTGGGCTCGTTGAACGGCGTTGGTGCAGATGTGACAGGACAGGTGGCCTCGCTGGCTAAAAAAAGGATTTGTCTGTCCGGGCTTGCGCGAATGTGCGTCTCAGCGGTAATTTGACCTCGTCCTGTTCTCTCGCGGCTGCAGGAAGACCGATCAGTGAAAAAGAATTGAAGGAAGTGCAGACTACACACCCAACACGCACACACGCACGGACTCGGCATGAAAGGACCAGACGGATACGCGGCACAGAAGCTGAACATAAGCCGTCAGCTGCTCCGTACGTCTCTGACAAGTCAAATCCTCCCGCTTGTCAGTCACAGACCGAACACACAGCAGGGAAGAGCTTGAAGAGAGAACTGCCGGGCCCTGCGTCCGAGGCCGGGAACCGCAGCGGTCGTTGTTCCCAGCAGGACGGCTTTCACGGAGAAGAAAGGGCCTCCTCGGTGGCCGCACTCTTCTTCCTGCGCTCCAAGGGGTCATCGCCGGTGCATGGGTGCAGAAGGGTCACCTGCAGCCCCCCGAGGCAGAAATACGCCCTCGACTACCGGCAGTAAACACCACCAGCAACGCCGTACCAACGGGCCCCAGATTAGACGCTGGGAAGGACACGGGACCGACTCCTCTGAGCCGCTGTCCTCCATGTTTTAGACGTTTTCTTGTATCACCTGATTCACACTGATAAGTCGTCATCATGTCTGCACAAGTCCAATTCACATCAAAATAGCTACTCGCAACAGCTGAGGTTAGGTGGGCGTGTCCCAACCAGCTGTTTGACGAGTTTGTTCCACCCCTGGAACTGGCAGGGGTGGGCGGAGTCATCTCCTGCCAAGATGGCGTCATCATCAGAGAACCAAATAACGACTTTGATTTGGTTAAACAGAGAAAGCGGAAACACGTCAGGTGGACTAAACGCAGCACCGACGGCGACGCGACGTAACATTTGAACATGTTTACACGCAAAACAGTCGATTTAAATACAAAGTCAGTCTTAAAGTTACAAAACCGATTCTGTTCTCCTGAAACTCTGATTTCACAGATCGTGATGAGTCATGTGACCAGCCAGTCTGTTAAAAAGTAAAGACAAAAGGCAAACAGAACAAGAACAAGAACAGTGATGGTTTCTGCACCTTTAGGAAAATAACCCCAACTACACACACACACTGCTGAGAACAAACCCGGTGTGTTCTTTCACCGTCATCACCATAGAAACCCAGAAGAAGTTCTTCAGAAGTCCTCAGCCCAGTGCTCTTCTACGTAACCACCGGCAACAAAACATACACTTGTTTGGATTCGTTTTGTGGGTCTCCTTTGTGTGTTTGGCTGAAGAGGCGAAGGAGGGGTGTGTCGGGCTGTGGGGGCGTCTGGGGAGGGTTCTGAGCGGCGTGGGCAGAGACGGAGGAAACTCGTCTGAAGCGGAGCCAGAAGACGCCTGAAGCCGTTGCCGGTGATTACGCCGACCGACCTTGAGTCTGCAGCGCTGTTGTGTTTGTTTGGATTCATAATTGCACCTCCCTGCTTTTATTTTGCTATGATTTCTTCTCTCCTCTAATTCCAATCCCATGTCATCCTGTCTTTGGACTAACCCGTAATCCCCTCTGTCAGGTCCCTGCTGGTTCATTGTCCCAAATGGCCACACTGAATAACAAGCAGACATGGACACGCACTCTCGGCCTCGCAGCCGGGTCCATTGTCCCGCCGCCGCTGGCCTCCGTCCTGAAGCGACGTTGGACTCGTGCCCGTGTAAACAAACTCCTGTCTGTCTTTGTGTCTGTCTGTCTGTCTGTGTGTGTGTGTGTGTTTGTGTGTGTGTGTGTCTGTCTGTCTGTCTGTCTGTCTGTCTGTCTGTCTGTCTGTCTGTCTGTCTGTCTGTCTGTCTGTCTGTCTGTGTGTGTGTGTGTGTGTGTGTGTGTGTCTGTCTGTCTGTCTGTCTGTGTGTGAGTGTGTGTGTGTGTGTGTGTGTGTGTCTGTCTGTCTGTGTGTCAGTCTGTGTGTCTGTCTGTCTGTGTGTCTTTCTGTCTGTCTGTCTGTCTGTCTGTCTGTCTGTCTGTCTGTCTGTCTGTCTGTCTGTCTGTCTGTCTGTCTTGCAGACGCTCTCTTGCATCTGTTTGTGTCGTCAGTCGTTCTGTCCGTCTCTTCTTCCTCCGTTTGTGCCGCTGGGTTCTGTAAGCTGAGCTGAGCAATTAGTTGATGTAGCCTCAACCCCAGGGGTTGTCCTCGCTCAGCCGACGCAACGAGCGGCTGTCTGTTTGGACAGGACTGTGTGTGTTTCCGTGTGGGGGGGTTGGCCTTGGCGAAGCCTCTGAGTGGGGTTCCTGGGCTCATGGCAGCTCATCCAGAGTGTTTTTGGCACTGGCGTCTTTTGGACAGCCCAAGTCCACTCGACCGTAGTGGGCAGCCCTCTGTGCCGGGCTGGAGTAAAGAGCCTTTTAATTACCAGACGGAGAGGCGCAAGGGTCCAAGAGATCAATTAAGGCCACTCGTACATGTTTTTGGTGCAACACCAATTCATTTAATAAGAAAGTACTTAAATCCGTTAAAAACTAAAAGTATCATTACTGCATCTTCAGTCTTCACACAGATAAACTGAGGATGAAAATTATTTTAATTGTCATTTTTGTTGTTTCTGTAACTCTCTACCAAAGTTTGCTGTACAATATTGTGATCTAAACGCTTTTTCATTATTTATCTGTAAAGACGTTTATTTCTGCTCTAAAGTTGGAGACTGAGTTGCTGCTGGAGCCTCTAGTGGTCAGTCAAAGAACTGCAGCCTTTCTTAGTTTGGTTACCACAAACTAGACATCTTAGCTCATTAAGCGGTGGTGCTACCTGGTGTACGTTCTGCTCGCATTTGTCCGTCAGTCTTCGTTTCAGATGTCGTTACTGAAACGACATCAGAAACGAGGGCTACCAGACTGGCAGAGCAGAAAGCTGGACTGTCGGCGCTACATCAGAGCTGCTGTGGTCATCTCAGGCAGCCAAGAGTCTGTCCAGGTAGCACCAGCTGGTGGAGTTGGCACCTGGGTTTCCGGGTTTGCCTGGATGACTTCGGGATGAAGGTGGCTTGTCTTTAAATCTATTTTCTTCCTTTTATGCCGCTGACACAAGAACGCGGGCTTTATTTATTGTTTTTCCACATTTTACTCCTCCCCCTACAGAACTCATGGTTATGTATGTCTGTGTGTCTGGTGCCTTCTCGTTTGTGTCGATGTGCGTCATACTTCACCCTTTCAAGCCACGTTTGGTCCTGTGAGGGTGGAAAAGTCCGGCAGGCGCCTCGCTGGACACCTCTGTGCTTTTCTAAAGCCTTTGAGGGACACCCAGCATGCATATCCACTTAACAATAAAGGGAAAGAGGACATCACAGAGGAGCAGCAGCATGGATGAGGCAGGGTTTGGAGTACCGCGGGGAGCAAGCGGAAAGGCAGAGACCGGGGCTCCATTTGTGTCACATGCCTGATTTCCATCTTTAGCCTTAAATTTATTGAATAATTGCAGCTTATAGTAATTAAAGGGCGATGAGGTTTTGTGGGCAATATTTGGTTTTAAAATCTGAAGCCAGTGAGAGAAAACTGCAGTTTGGTGAATGACCACTAGGAGCTGACTCCAAAACAGAGTCAATGCTTGTTGACCTGTTTATAAGCTGAAATAAACATATTTACAGGCTTAGTTGGCCTGGAAAGGTCCAGCGACGAAGCTCAAGGCCTCTAGCCGACCCGTGGTCCAGGTAGGACCTAACTGGACATTTGCTTCTTGTCGGTGGACATCTTCTTCCAAAATGGACCTGATAAAGGGGCTTCAAAAGCTCTTTTCAGAAGATGTAAAGGTTTTGGCCAGTTGTTTTTTTGTGCATCTGGAAAGCAGTTTCCTGTTTTTACATGGTCTGTGGCTTTAACCTCGCCATGACCATGATCGTTGACGGATCATGGTTGCGAACATCGGATGAAAGCGGGTAATGGCCATGAGCTAGGTCAAGTGGGGCGATGTAGGCTCTGCATTTGTGTGTACATGTTTGTCAGGAGTGAAACTGAACTTAGCCAGAAGGACAAAAGACGAGACGGCGGCTCAGCGCTGCCCTCCCCGCCGCCACCCCCGCCCCCGCCCCACAGACACTCACAGAAGCGTTTACTCGCCAATGCGTTGCCAATTCTTGCATTAAAAAGATCAGTCTGGATGTTTCATGCCCTGAAAACAGACATGTGTATTCCAGCCCCTTGAAGAGTGAGTCATTTTAAAAGCAGACACGACGACGATTCAGGTTTATATTTTTGTATTTCTGTTGTTGTTCTCCTGCCCCGCAGAGAGATGACCCACTTCCACTACTCAGTCTGCATGTCTGTCTAAGCTCACACTTGTTTTGGTGTGAGCTCAACGTGCATGAAGCTCAGATGGTGTTTGTGTATTCCTGCTATGGCGAAGAGACGCACAAACGCAGCGACCGTCTTCTTCTGGGTTGGTGGTTTGCAGCGCTGCTCTGCAGTCGGGTGGCTGATTTCTGTGAAACCGGGGAGCTGCAAAAAGCACATGTGGAGAACATGCCTGCAACCATACATGAGACTGTTGGCTTCATCCATCTATGTTAGTCACCATTATAAATGATTCATGCCTCAAATCAAAGCTCATCTCCAAGAAGATTCACCTTTACGAAGAAAACAAGGTTGTAGTTGTGACATGTCTCTAGTCTGCAAAAGATACTCTTTTTTTCTCCTGTTTTTCTTCCTCTTTTTTACTTGTGGTGACACAATGTCTTTAGAGTCAGGTCATCAAAGACATTTCTCATTAAATGAGATAAAGGTTGGTCTTTCTTTGCTTCTTCGACATATGAGGGCCCTCAGGGTGCCATGCACGGACCTCTTTTCTTGCAAGTAATGTCCCAATCACAGCGTTAGATTGGAAATCTGGTGATTTCTGAATGATCATCCCAATCATTGAACTTGACAGGTCCCGTGGACAGTGTCCTTATTGAACAAAAACCCAGTCGAGATGCAGATTCACAATAGGTAATATAGTTAGAAAGGCCTGAACAGGTGTGGTTTGTTAGGAAGCTATTATAGCAGTAAAGTCTGTAAAGCCTCTTCTCTGTAACAGGTCTGCAAAAAACAGCTCAGTAGCTCCCAGAGCTACTTTTAGCAGCAATAGTTTGATATTTTCTGTCTCTCATATCATTTTTGAGGAGTTTTGCAGCGTTCCTTCAGTTCGTGGAGGTTTGTGGACGTTACACGGCACAGCCACGTCCCTGAACTCCCTTTGACTTTCATCTCTGCAGCACCTTCATTCCCGTTAGTCACTGGTGTGTTTGTGTGTTTTCTCTCCCTCCGTCCATGTTAATGTGACATCTGTTGTTCTCTACCGATGGGCGGCAGCAACGTGAGCCAGTCTGGCTGACGGCCGTCTCCGTGGCCATATGCCCACTCCAGGAACACACACACGCTCCGTCACCTCCTCGCGCATAACAGCGAACCAAAGGGTAGCGGAGGTAACGGTGCCCGTGCTGCCAAATCACCACATAACGGAGCGTTCCCGGACCAAACAACCTGCTGGCCATATGGGCTCGACTCATCGGCGGAGGATGGACCAAACAGACTCAGCACATGCTGTGATCACCATGTGTTTGATGTCCTGCAAACTAATGACGACCTTAACAGTAGTGGCTTTATAAATGTGATGACAGCATTTTAATTTGATGTGATTTTAAGGTATAAGGACAGTAATATTCACCTTTTACATTAAAAAAACAATAAAGAAATGCTAGCCTGGCCGTCCATATTCAGTCACCTCACAAAGTTTATGAGATGGGTCTGGTACCTCGTCAATTTGGTGATTTTATTGTCTTTATGTACCTCATGGTTTGAAGGTTGGGGGTGGGGTGTGCTGGTGTCTATGAAACCGGCTGTTTGCACATCTGGAAAGGGAATGTCACAGCTGAAAGGTGTTTACAGGTGGTGCATATCTTCACCGGTCGTACAATAGTAATACATATATTTAAGCCGAGTTAAAGTAGAATAGAAACCGGTTGATTCAGTCTTCAGCATAACCTCCTTTTCACTAGTGTTTTTGTAGCTGCTGACTGCGGTGGAAACAGGTGCTTCCACCGCTGTCCTTTCATCACAGCAGCCTTTGTTCTGCTGATAGCAGTCGCATCATGTGTGCAAGAAGGCTTACAACTCCCGGTTACGCATTTCATCAGCTGCAGCTGTTTGGGACGCTGTTGTTGGTGTGGAAATGAGGGTCGTCAAGTCACCGAGTGGACAGTGAGAAGGAGGGGGAGGGGCTCTGGTCTAAAAGGAAGCATGTGGGACGGAGACCGCTTTTCCTACTAAAGTTGAACTAGGAGGTTGGACGACCACATTATGACAGATGATGAACCATCAGAAAATTGTCCTGGAGCTAGAAGGAAATGCCATTTCTCTCCAACCTGTTTGACGGAGCTCTGAAACAACTCCACATAATTTAAGACAAATCTTCAAACACAAGGACTTTTGTGCATGACACGCAAACCCATCGACCATCAAGCACCATTGTTGTTATTTCTGTGTGATCGTGGACACCAGAACTGGAACCATATTTAAAGTTCCACAGTTCCACAGTTGAGGTTCTTGTGTATGTCGCATGTCACATGTGCAGCATTTGCATGCTCCCTTGACATTCAATCCTGTTTTCATATTCATTGGATTCCTTTGACTGTTGGAAGTGCTGAGGTTCACAAATAGAACAAAAGATGGAATTTAAATGCCTCCCGTGCATAATCAAACCGCGGATTCCCCTCACTGGCCGGTTCTGGGTTTTTTCCCTCTCTCTTCCGCACACACTGAAGATGCTACAGAAACTAAGAAAAACAAGAATCTTTCTTGCAAAGCAAAAAATAGGAATTCCTAAGAAGGCAGCAGAAATGGAGATGATAGAATATCATAAATACAGATTGATTCTGCTGTGTACTTTGAAAGCAGATGCAGCTGAGGGTGACAGCTCGGATTTTCAAACGGCTACAGTCGTTTGTTTAGTGGATGGGAAATGTTTTTTTGTTTGTTTGTGCACTTGTTTTCTGGAGCAGCCATGTGACTGTTTCAGTCTGCATGCATCCTGCGTACCCGCCATACAGCCCTCGCCATATGCCAACATGTAAATCTTTCATAAGCACCTTGCCTCTGCACATCCCACCACTAACTGCACACACGAGCTCTTAATAATGAAGGTTTTTTTCTTAAATGGCGCATATGTTTAATGATGTGTGCATCCTCTGATTACTCTGCCAGTAATCTCCCTCATAAATATCAAAGTGCGTTGTTACTAAAAAAAGAAACCAAATAAAGAAAAACTGTGGATTACGGGAACACACTCTAGTTGGCATGTTAAATGGAAACGGGAGAAGAATATTACTTTTGTGAACCAACCAACAACAACATTCCTACTTCTGATTCAAAATCACCCTGGAAAAAAAACGTTCCAGTTCCCGACCAGCAACTAACAACTAGGGCTCTGAATGTCTATTGCTTGGTTTAAAGGTTTTAAAGCATGCTTAGATCATCCAGTCAGATGGTTCCTGCAGTTCCCAGATCCAGACTCAGAAACGGAGGTCACCGAGGCGTTTTTGTAGCTGACCCCAACTTACCGTAGTGCTACATTTAAATCGCAGTTCCACACTTCCCAAGAGAAGGAGAGTGGAAAATAAATCTTAGACGGTGCTGCAAACTTGATTTAACCTCCATTCCAACAGGGGGACCCACAAAACAGTGCAACAATGCAAAGTCAAAGTCTGCTGGTAAAAGTCTTGATGATCGATTACTTTTTGGGTCTTAAGCACAGGTTTCCCATATCTTCCATGAAACATCTGGAATACTGATTGGGAGCATAAATCAGAGTGTAATCTGCATAAACAGTGATTTCTTTTTTAATTAACAACAGATAATGCAGGTATTAGCGAGCACAATGAAAGAATCAGAGGTCCTCATACAGCACCTTGTGGTACTCCACAATTAGTATAATCCATGTTTCCATGGTAACGGTTCATCCCAAACACCTCTGTGTCCAGAGATGTTGATGCATATTGATGTTGAAGATAATCCTTGTCCATGTGATTTTTTTATCATCGACAGGTTTTGGTACATTTCTTCACCACTTCTATTTACACTAAATTTAAAGTACTTCATATTCCCGCCAGTACATAGTGCAATTTATTAAACCGGGCTTGCTGTCAGAACAAGAAGAGAAAAAAACATACCAATGGGGTTGATGAGTCTGATCTAGGACACTTTTATCCGTAAATGTGCACATTTCCAATTTAGAAATGTGTCAGAATATGTCTGGTAATGTGAACGTAGTGCAGCAGCTGCACAGGATAAGATCTAGAAATCCTGGGGATGCTCCCTTTTACAAAACATCTTTAAAAATGTATTACTTTTTTCAAATTTGTAATTGGCAAATAGTGAAATGGAACAATATTGTGCAAATCTACACAGAATAAATGCGTCCTCTAGATATAAATCACCAAAAACACTGCTTCCCAGAAGCAGCACAAACACTCCTACAAACAATGCATTTCCCGATGCACCTACGGGGTGTGTCATGCCTTTGTGTCGCTTTAACCTCAACCTTCTTTGCTAAAAGCACTCGTCCACCTGTTACTGAGACCAGCAAGGCCTCCGCCCACCATACAACCTCTTCAGTAATCCCGTCACTTCCTCCTGAGACCGGTCATCTCACTCAGCTTAGAAAACCGAATTACATAAGCAAAGGAGGCGCAACAAAGGCGCCAGAAACGCTGGGGGAAAAAAGCATAAGTGTTTGAATTTCAAGAAGAAAAATGGAGCTGAGGCTGACCTTGAGGCGCTCTTCAGTCTTTCTCTCTTTCTTCTTGAGAAACCAATTACCATGAGCTGCCAAAGTCAAGGGTTTCTGTGAGTGTTTGTCACATTACAGTTATGGGCATCTTTGAAGGGCCTTGGAGCAAACGTGACATACACTTAGCCGCCCACAAAACACAGGTCTGAGCAGGACTGAGTCAGCGAAGGAACGGCAGGAGAGCCGTTTACATAAGTGCATCAAATGGAGTTATCGTTACATAATGCTGGATGCAGGAGCAGCCGGTTTCTGCTGTGAAGAACTGAGCAGCACTGAGAGACTCCAGGAGGCTCTTCAGACATTCAACCCAATATTCATTCATTTTTATCCATACCTTTGTTTTGTCTAAGAAATAGGAAGACAAAAAGAAAGAGAGAGAGAAAAGAAAAACATGGCAGTACTAAGTACCCCCTTTCTGCTTCCACAGGATCTAAGAGGGTTAGTTGCCGCTAATCATCAGCCTTTGATCAACTGATCATCAGCAGGTGTGCAGACCTCTAGAAAAGTAGACATTTGAACTGTTTTTCTGCTCTGCGGCATTCAGGCGTGTTAAATTAACACAATGCAAAGAGGGAAAGACATCGGTGTTCTACATTAAAGGAAGTTGACAGGTGGTTGACAAGAGGTGGTGCAGAGAGAGTTGAGCTATGAGGTGAGGTTCCAGGTTTACCAGTCGATCTTTGTTCCTACGCTCACCTGTGGTCACGAACTGCAGGTAGTAACCAAAAGAAAGAGATGAGTGAGTATGAGGATGAAAAAGGTTCCTCGTGGGGGTGACTATGTGAGGGCTATGAGGGCCACGTTTCTCCTCATCAACAGGAGCCACCTGAGGCGGTTGGGCCTTCTGGCTACGAGACCTCCATGTGGAGGTTTTTTCAGAGAAGGTCCTAACAACCAGAACGTTGTTGTTGTTAAATGCAGGTCATCATGGTGATGCAGCTGTTTTAATTGGTTCAATTATCAGCTGCGACACAAACATCCGCGCTCCACAACCGCAAAGGCACCGCCTCCGAGTGGCTCTGGTTCAGTCATTCAGTGAGATCTGATGGATTTTCTTGCAATCTTTAATCTTCATCTGCCTGAACGCACACGCGCACCATTATCGTATTTTTATCTGACAGCTTTGCCGTTGCAACACGTTGCATCAGCGGCTGTTTAATTCATAGACACCTTGTTTCTGCGGCGCTGCAGCTGATTCACATCAGCTCATGAGATGAAGGTAATCAGGGGTCGGGGACCAAGTGATAGCCAGGCTGATAAAGTAGTAAAAATCCTTTACAATTTAAACTTAAATTTGAAAAAATAAAAAAACCCAGAATAATGTGAGTCGTCGGACCGGCTGGGAACAATCAGCCTGACGCTGCTTGGTGCCTGGGCTGCTAGACTCACCGTCAGCCGGGGTCGTGCCTGGCGTGATGGTCCACCAAAGCTGTCTTGGGCACCGGCGGACTCCACCAGTCCTGGTCTCAGCACTCGTCTTAATGTCAGTTAATGCTAGTTAGCATCATGCATTAGCATGAGCTAAAGTGAGCTAAAACAGCCACGTTGTGACAACAGCGTGGACGGCGCCGGGGGACGAGACGGTGTCGGGGGACGAGACGGTGTCGGGGGACGAGACGGTGTCGGGGGACGAGACGGTGTCGGGGGACGAGACGGCATCGGGGGACGAAACGGCGTCGGGGGACGAGACGGCGTCGGGGGACGAGACGTCGTCGGTGGACGAGACGACGTCGGGGGACGAGACGGCGTCGGGGGACGAGACGGCGTCGGTGGACGAGACGGCGTCGGGGGACGAGACGGCGTCGGGGGACGAGACGGCGTCAGGGGACGAGACGGCGTCGGGGGACGAGACGGCGTCGGGGGACGAGACGGCGTCGGGGGACGAGACGGTGTCGGGGGACGAGACGACGCCGGGCTACGAGACGGCGTCAGGGGACGAGACGGCATCGGGGGACGAGACGACGTCGGGGGACAAGATGGCGTCGGGGGACGAAACGGCGTCGGGGGACGAGACGGCGTCGGGGGACGAGACGGCGTCGGGGGACGAGACGGCGTCGGTGGACGAGACGACGTCGGGGGACGAGACGGCGTCGGGGGACGAGACGGCGTCGGTGGACGAGATGGTGTCAGGGGACGACGCCGGGCTACGAGACGGCGTCAGGGGACAAGACGGCGTCGGGGGACGAGACGGCGTCGGTGGACGAGACGACGTCGGGGGACGAGACGGCGTCGGGGGACGAGACGGCGTCGGGGGACGAAACGGCGTCGGTGGACGAGATGGTGTCAGGGGACGAGACGACGCTGGGCTACGAGACGGCGTCAGGGGACGAGACGGCATCGGGGGACGAGACGACGGCGGGGGACGAGACGACGGCGGGGGACGAGACGACGGCGGGGGACGAGACGGCGTCGGGGGACGAGACGGCGTCGGGGGACGAGACGACGGCGGGGGACGAGACGACGGCGGGGGACGAGACGACGGCGGGGGACGAGACGACGGCGGGGGACGAGAAGAAAGCAAAAGGCGTCAAGAACTCTGCTGATCAACTCTGTTGCAGTAGCTTAGCAGAGTGTAGCGACGACCGAACTCAGATCCGAGCTTGCGTCGCCTCCCGCCTCGAGGTGGCGGCAGGCCGACGGCGGCTGGCTGACGGAGCACTGCATTGTTCGTGCTCACGCTGACGCCTCCAGCTCCGTTTGTCTGGTAAACTAGCCGCCACCGGGTGAAGAGCAGAAACTCGTCGCGGGTTTTCCGCTCTTCTGAGTTTTGGCGCTCATAACCTCCGGAGTCTGAACCTAACACAGGTCTATAAAGAACGACGGAAACGCGCTGCACATATGAGCTGCGCTGCGTCTTTACCCGGCATCACATCCCACTCATGCCCTCATCATTCATGCCCTTTGTCGCCTCCTTCACACCACTGAGCTTTTGAAGCACCTTCCTCTTCCCCGTCCTCCTCCTCTGCCCCTAAAAGGTCGCTCTTGTTGCTTCTTTTGTCGGGGGGACAAAGGGCGGCTGAAATGTCACTACGTCTTTATTTTCTGCTTGTGTTTGGGCATAAACGCGTTTAGACCCTGACAGTCAGACAAAACCGAGTAGCAGCGCTGGGATGGATGGAGAAAGACGAGGAGATGAAGATGAGGGACGGGCGGAGGAGGAGGGAGGCTCATTTTGTAATTGATTATTCTAAATCACAACCCAGGAGCTAAACGGAGGCTAGACAGAGGATCACCACGGGGAAGACAGACGCCCCAGTGGAGTGTTTTCAAGTCTTTATTTGTCCTCCGTTGGCATTCTTTCCTGTTTTCTCTCCTCTGCACAAACAAACATTCATATTTTATCTAAGATCGTCTACTGGTGGTCTCCAGATGCAAGTGTGCATCATCCTAAAGGGCGGAGGTCACTGAGCCGGCAGCTGTGTGTGTGTGTGTGTGTGTGTGTGTGTGTGTGTGTGTGTGTGTGTGTGTGTGTGTGGATCAGCGCGTCAGTGTGTGTTGATCCTGGATCTGTGTCTGCTTATCCGTCTCTGCTTTCCGCCTGATCCGCGACTCACCACAAGTCTCATCTCAGCATCTTTCTGCCCGACGAACACCGTGATACTGAGCGCGTGCGAGATCCCGCATCAGCATGTCGTCCATAAACGGCTTTCCAAGGGCAGATGAAGTCCTGTCACTGCATTTTAACTTCTTCTTTAATCCCGTTTTAAACTTTTTTCACGTGCCATTTTCCTAAGTGGCCCCACGTTCAGGAGCTTGGAGATCCTCCTCGAAGAAGCTGGTTCCTATATGACTCGTCTCTGACGCGGCTGTGGATCAGGTCCGTCCTTTTCAACTTCAGATCATCGAGGTTTTTCAGGTGTTTACTAACACTCACAACTTTACAGAGTTAAACCAACTCTAATGTCTATTGTTGTTGTTATTATTATTATTTTTAACATTTAGGACAATGTAGCTACGTCAAAATAAGCTGCTATTTTCAGCCTCTGATAATATCAAAAACGTCATTCTTCTTAAACTTTCACATATTCGGTCAAATACATTTTGCATGTGTACAAAAATTGTATAAAAAGGACCATACAGGAAGTACAAGTCAACAATCGCACAACTTACTGACGACAAATGTTACCAGAGTTCCTGTAATTCCAACTACTGCCTATTTGGTTATAAACATAAAGCTCCTGTTCCAGTTCAAAGGAAGCAGACACAACTCTGCATCATGATTCCTGCGCCGCCGTGCTCGTCAGTGCATGTCAGGTGTTTGTATTGGAACGCTGTGTTTGGTTCTCTCCAAACATGGTTCTGGACTTTAGGACCAAACTTCGCACTGGTCTCATCTCTCTAGCACTGATGATTGACACCAGGCTGCAGCGTACGCTCTTGGATCTTCCGGACACCGGGAGGGGACTTTGTGTTTTTGTGTCATTCGCGGTGACTTGAGGATCCATGTGTCATTAGCTGAGACTGAGAACCGGCTGGCCAAACTACTCACTTGAACTTCTCACAAACGAAAGTTCCCTGTTTCCAAATGAGCCACATTTTCATTGTTGACTTTCAGAAGCAGAAGACAGACTTCTTCATCTTCCTTTGTTCCATCTCATTCCCATCCTAGCAGCCAGGTTCATTTGTAAACTTCATTCGAGTGATTAAGATAAACGCCCCGGTTATCCCAAACTGCAGTAAAATCAATGGAGCTTTTGACGCCGCGCCGCTTTCCCGATCGCTCTTATGGAAACTAAAACGTCCAAAGTTTGCCTCAGCTCAGGAAAGCTCTCATGCATGGACGCATCCAGGCCTACCTGGAGATGAAAGGAGGCAAACGGGGGAGGAGGAAGAGTCTGCAGGGTGGAGGGGATGAAATGATGGGGCAGATGGATGCAGGACGCTCACCCACGTAATACCCCGAGAGGCTCGCAGCCTCCCAGACCGTGTTTTCATGGATTCAGTGAGCGTGTCCTAAAAGACAATCCCATCTTTAGCCTGACTGCGCTCACACCTCTGCTCATCCTCTGTCTGGAGCACAAGAAGATTTAAATCTTCTCAACTCAGCAGGCTGGGATTTTCTTTGTTAATCCTGCTATCCATGAAAGAGGAGCTGCAGACCGGCCCGTGGAGCACGCCCAAACAGCCACCCAGGCTCAAACAGCGTGCACACCGAAATCGAGTCGTTGGGTGTAACATCATTAACGGTGTCTTTGAGTGTGTATTTCACAATGCGATTTTCAGCTCCTTCTGCTTCCATGTCAATGAATATTGAAGGGCGGGGAGGCGCGCTGTCCGTTCAATACGGTCCAGAAAGTTCCAGTGGCATGTGCACGTTATGAAGACGTATTGGCCCGAGCCTCTGTGTGAGTGGGTGACTTTGTATGCTGCTGCGAGGCCCGTAGGTGCTGCACAGAGCTTTAAATCAGTGTGGCACCGGGCTCTGCGTAGATGTGATGTCACATGACTGTGGCTCTGACCCCGAGGTCCGCTGCTCCAGCGAGGCCTTTACACGGCCGTGGCTAAAGCCGCCCACTAAGCCACAAACTCGGATCCAAGTGCGCCCACACGCTTGTTTTATTTGATGTGAAAAATATTCACCCTTGCGCTGCAAATCCGGTGGTTGCACATCAGGGTTGTAGTCCATCAGCCGTGTTTGCCGCGCTGACAGGAACACGCCCAGCGAGGTCGGCTGTTTCAGCTTGGCTGGCTCATCCGAGCTACGATGCCAACTAACGCGTTCGTGCTTCCACTCTGATCGAATCTTTCTGTCCGTCCATTTCAGGTGGTAGTTAATGGATCTGAAATGCGCATCGATGGAGCTGAACCAAGGACCGCCCTGACTGACCACCAGGACCCTCAACGAGTCTGGAGTGGTTTGACTACCAGTGTAGCTTCGAGAGACGACATATTAATGAAAGCTTTTTTTGACCGACCAGCACAAACAGAGTGGCTGAACTCAACTAAACCTTCTGGTACCAGCAGGCTGCTGTGTGTGAAGACTGTCTGCGCGTGTTTATGAATTGATTAGTGTCTCTGTCGCCGGCCCCGGGGCCTCCCGACTCGGCTCCAGCAGAAGACGACAGGTGCTGGAAGGACAAACGGGCTCACAGGAGTTTTCCAGGTTGTATTTCAGAGGGTGAATTTGGGGGCAGCTGCTCATCTATTTCACACACTTCCACACACTCACACTAAAATGAGGTCGGGGGTCGGGGGAGTCGGGGTTGGAGGGGGAGGGGCCGGTCGGAGACGTCTCATCTGAGCGTCCTCCAGCACATCGATGCTGCAGTGTACATGAGTGAGTTCGGGTGTTTCCACTAATGTGTTTCTTACACCCACTCTGACTGAGTTTGTTTATATGTGTGTGTGTGTGTGTGTGTGCGTGTGTGCGTGTGTGCGTGTGTGCGTGTGTGCGTGTGTGCGTGTGTGCGTGTGTGCGT
This sequence comes from Xenentodon cancila, assembly GCA_014839995.1. Taxonomy (NCBI): domain Eukaryota; kingdom Metazoa; phylum Chordata; class Actinopteri; order Beloniformes; family Belonidae; genus Xenentodon; species Xenentodon cancila. The sequence continues at coordinate 2,036,459 of CM026219.1, read as the reverse complement.
GGGCGAGGTTATTGTCAGGGCATGGGTGGTCGGCGCAGCGTGTTATCTGATTGGCTGATTGCGAGACTTGTTTATGTTGTCCCTCTGTGCCCGGTGAAGGGGAACAGACCCCCTGCAGACTGCAGCCTCCTCACCAGACAGTCCACGCGCACGCACACACGCACGTGCATGCACACACACGCGTGCACTGGCCGGGCCTTGTTGCCATGCAGACACGCACCAGCTCTCCCATTTGGTGGAGTCTCCTCTCAGACAGAACTGTGGTGGTTTTGACCTGACAGATGTGGGTTACTCTCACCGTGGCTCTGGATTACACTCGTGGTTTACATCTGTATATATATCTGTAAATATGAAATAACTTTAATAATCGCATTGAACTAACGACTTTTCTATTTTCTTGATTCACGTATGGATCTGCCACGAATAACAGCTTTCAGTAATTCAGCTTTCAGGCTGATGGACCGGACAGAAAATCTTCTTTCTTGGAAAATAACATATAAGTTGGAAAGAAAGCTGGAAGAATCATGGAGAATATTCCAAGATCCACCGTTACCAGCAGCGCTGTCACTATGTGAACGGGGAATCTTCCATTTTCATCTCCGACGACGCACACGGACGTCTCCGTGGTAACGCCACTTAAACGCTCCTGTTGCTACCTGGATCCGGCCCTTTGTGACGCAGGAGCTGCAGTTCAGCGAGTCTGACAGGAAGCATGTCCTGAAACAGCTGAGGGAAGGTTTCCAGGAGCAAAGAGAGCAGTGGAGGATTGTGCCGTCTCCGGAAATCAGTTTGGGATCAGAAAAACAAGAGCTGCTGTTTTACTCCAGACGCCAGGTTACTTTGAGCCACATCTGCCAACGTGGCCAGATGAGCCTGCATCCTTTAGTTATTGTTTCTCGCCCGCTGCGAGTCGCCTGATTGGCTCTGAATTATTCAGATGGACGCCTGAATGTGCACACACGCTCGGCTGCTAAACAATGAGCTTCGGGTTCCATCGCAGAAACAGATTGTTCTCCAGTTTAAGCAGGATATCCTTATTTGAGCTCGCTGAGTCAGGCGGTGACGCAGGAGGCCATCATCTCATTGTTTCTATGGTGACCCTCACCTTGGGGCCCTTTTAAATGTGACACAACATCTTAAATAATTCTCTTCGAGGTTGATGAAGTTTGTGTCTGCAGAATACAGGCCAAGTGTTGGACGCTACCTGAGAACCAGCTTAATACCAAACGTAAACTCGTTGTTCTGGTAACTGTATTAAAAGACCTCAGGGAGCGTTTTTGTCTTCTCCTCCCCCTCTGGAAGGACGTTCAATCCTCTGTATTTCTGCATCTGGTCACCAACAAAGACTTTCACTGTACCGTTTCCCTGATTCTCTCCAGGGACGGGAAGTTTGAAAACACAGCCTTCTTCTGTCAGATTTGTGTCCCATAAATGTTTTGGGAAGGGACCTGATGTTGACATTAGGGATAAAAATCCCATCAGGTGCTGAAGGCCTCCAAATAACTCAGACCTTATTAGATCCTGACGAAGGTGATTATGAATTCGCCATCTGACTGTTGTGTGTGTTTTGGTCTGGAAGCTTGCAGGTACCTCTTGTGGTAGCTGGGTCCTCCAGAAACATTCCAGGACTCCTCCAACTTAACTAACCGGACTCGAGGAACTCCACCCGGACCGGCTGTCGCTCGTCCCGCCACTTACAGGTGTAGGCCGGTAGGCCTCGTCGGGGCACCAGTTCTCCCCAACATGCAGTTACATGAAAAACATGCAGTTACATGAAAAACATGCAGTTACATGAAAAACAGGCTGAAAAAGTGCTCGTCACAAAAACCAATTGGTGATGTCCAGCTCTTGAGTTTATGGTTAGTTTATGTTAGTTTAAGCCACAGTTTGCTCAGTTTTCATAATAACATTTGAAGGTGCATTTGTTCACTACTAGTTCTGCCAGTTCAGAATAGATATTTTACATTTCATTTTTCACAATTTTACAATTCCATAATTCACTGATAGTCACAGTAATTGTGTTTCCTCTGCATCCAACCTGAAAAATCTTAAATCTGGATTAGACTTTTATTTATAAAATTTATGATATAAAATATAGAAATACATTAAAAAGAATCATTAGGGCAACACTAAGTATCCCTTTACTATCAACAGGATGTAGGAGGGTAGGTTGTGGTCAGGTGCTGCAACCTGTCAGTCCTTGATGAACTGATCTTCAGCAGGTGTGCAGACCGCTATGAAAACAGATGTTCTGGCAGTTCCCTGGTCTGGAGCGCTCAGGTGAGTGTTAACACAATGCCAAGAGGGAAAGATGCCAGCAATGGTTTTAATCAATTTGGAAAGAGTTATAAAAAAATTTCCAAATGTTCAGGACAAAAAAAGCATCGTCAAGAAGGAGGTTCATAGTGCTGCATCTCAACAAGCCACAAGACTTCTGAAACAATTTCCTATGAACTGATGAGGCCAAAATAGAGTTGTTTGATCGTAGTGTCCAGAACCATGTTTGGAGAAAACCAAACACAAACACAGCATTTCAGTAGAAACAGCTCATACTGACTGTCAAGTGTGGTGGTGGAGGGGTGATGTTTTGAGGCCATGTGTCCAGCAGCTGAAGACCAGTTCAAAACTGGTTCATGCAACAGAAAAAGATCCAAAGCACAGCAGCAAATTTACATCAGAATGACAAAAGAAAGAAAAGAATCAAGGTTTGGGATGACCTTGTCAAAGTTCGGATCTCAACCTGGTTCAAATGCTTTGGAGGAACCTTCATTGAGCTGTGTAAAGCGAATTTCCTGAACCCTCAATGAAATGAACCAATGTTGAGAAGAATGGAGCAGAGTTCCTCCACAACCATGTGAGACACTGATAAAATCATACATGAAACGACTACTTCAGCTCATTCCCACTACAGGTGGATCGACAAACTCCTGGACAATTCAGCTGGAGCGTTGGTGAACATCTGCCGCAACGATCCACTGGCAAATTTTATTTATTCATTTTTTTACAGCTGAATTTGGTTCTGAATCTCAAACTCACACCAATGTCGTGAAGACATTGTGGAGTTGATTTCTCAACTTGCCTGTTGGCTTGTTGGCATAGTAACGCTGTCCTCTCAAGGTCAAAGCCGTGACCCACAAAATTGTTGGAGGCGTCTGCTGCAGAGGTGCAAATGAACTTCGAGATCCTGTCAGTGTGGGTGGCGTTCACGGTACCACGGGAGATGGGATTAGAGAGGCAAAAGAGGAGGGTGAGAGGAAGAGAAGGAAGGGGAAGTGTGGCTGAGACTTCTACTGAAGGCACCACAGGGAGAGAGGGATCGAGGATGGAGATAATGAGTGAGGATGCAGGGAAACAGAAGCAGTGAGTGGCAAGCAAAATCAGAATGATATGGAGCGATAGATCAAAGAGTTGGAATTGTGTCTGGATGGGAACAGATGGAACAGATGGATGAAGAACATGTCTGAAGAGGTGAAAAAGAAGTAGAAGAATTGATCAAGGTAGTTCAGGAAATGAGCTCAGGGCATTTGGAAGGTGATTGGAAGGCGTATCAAAACCAGACGACATTTTTAACATCCACAAACCATAGCAGCATCCAACACCGGTTCGGAGATGGTATTCCTTTCTGATTACGTCTGACTCATATTTCAGAACTTCTTGGGTGTGTTTTGGTCATTTCTCTTCCTTTTTCACTAAAGTAAAAGGGAATTAGCCATCAAAGCCGTTAAAGCAACTTCTACGACAGAAAGTTTCACAAGTCTTTCAAAGAATTTCCTCTTTTGCTGCATTGACAACAGCTTTAACAACTGGATGTTGGGCTTTGATTCAGATGAGTCTGACACTGTAAACAGAGACAAAACAGCCGAATGGACTGAAGGGAAGGTCTGCGCTGTCACAACCGGCAGATAAGTGGTAGATATGGCTGGGTATCGTCTGTGTAACGAGTGCAAGGTGATAACTGGGCCCAAGGATAAAGGGTATAAAGCAAATAGAAAGGGCCCCAGCACCGAGCCTTGGAGCATTGATATCCTTGTTAGGATGGTAAGGTCTCATTCCATCTGGCAGGAATGGAAGGAAAAACTAGGTATCATCTGGATAGCAGTGATACAAGAACCCATGAGAGTAGATGATCTGGACCCGTGAATGTGTGTAGATGCCAGACTGAAGGCACACCAGCACCGAGCCTTGGTGAATCCCTGAGGAGAGGCGATGGGAATGCGTCATCTGCCCTCACCGTGACACCATAAATTAACGTCCAGTGAGATATGATTCAAGCCTAGAGAGCACTTTGCCTGAGATGGCCATATCAGGAAAGACTGGAATCAGAATCCGGTGATTTACCACGTCAAAGGCATCGGTGAGGCTAGTGGAATGAGGGCCGAGGATCGATCTGCACCTTTAGCTGCTCTCAAGTTCTCCGTCGCAGACAGCAGAGCTCAGCTGACAGAAGGAACTCCAGAAGAAGAAGTTCCTTTTATAAAACGCTATACTTGTTTGTTCCATACCAGTTTTCTTTTGTGCAGTTTACTTTTGGAGACAAACTGCACCACACTGGTATTTATTATGGAAAAAGCAGATTATGATACAAAACCACCTGTCAGTCTGTAAAACTCATGAGCTTGTTCTTGAAATCCAGTTCCAGTATAGTTTCACGTCATAAATCGGAAGACTCGGACCCAAAGACTTTTTACAGCTTTACTTCAAACCCCATGGTTGAAGCCTCCTGATACAAACACTTCGGACATCAATACAAAGGCTGAAATGAAGTGTGGTTGAAGAAGACAGCAGCTGATTACAAACGCCGGCAACATTTGGTTCGTTGAACAGTAAGCTTGGACCACATGATCAGTCTATTTATTTCTCATCCAACATCAAGGCGTTGGACACAATGTTAGGATTGTGGGGTCCAGATGACGAGTTGACGCTTGTTATGAGGAAGGCTTCATGTTAAACCAGCAATGAACTTGTTTAAATAAACGTGGCTCTGTGTTGTTTGCGAGGTCTCAGGAAAACACTCACAGGGATGGAGACCGAGGTCGGCTGTCGACTTCAACGAGAGACTTCAACGAGCTCTACTTGAGTCAAGAACTGGGAGATCCACAGAGAACTCTGTACCGTTAGCTCAATTTTATTTCTTTATTTCTTTTTTTCTGTTTACATTTCCTCGCATCTGGATGTTGAAACAGCACGTACAAACAACAATCTCTTTCATCCCATAGCTTCCTTTACAGTGTCCGGGGAGTTTCCAAATTGATGTAAAGGAACAATTACTTCCCTAAGATCACTGCTTATGTCTTTCCCTCTGGGCAGTCTGTTATCACATACCTGAATTCTCCAGACCAGGAAACTGCAGACCACCTTGACTCTTTAACGGATTAAAACAGGGTACTAACTTCTGCACATTACTGCAGAAGAAGCAGATGTGGAGGCTTTTGATCAGAAGTTGATCAGAAACAAATGTACAAAAACTGTGACAAGTGAAATCATATTTTCCAGGTTTTTTTTTTTTTTAATAATCTTGCATGTGGGCATTGGTACCAGAGCATCTGCCCAAATCCTGAGCACATCATGAAAACATCAAAGCGCCGGGGATCCAGTAAACCCATTATTCCACTGAATCATGTGGCTGCAGACTGCAGAGGGTCAGCGCCTTTGAAAGCTGGTGGTCCAGCAGAGATTACCATAACAACCACCTGACAACAGTTATATTACAGCCAATCAAACCCACTTCATCCCACAGAGGGCTTTAACAGTTCTGCCAGAAATGGGCATCGTGCTGTTTAACTTTGCTCTCCTGCTTCTGCTCTTCTGTAGCAGTTTTCTTTATTTAAATACTGCTTTTCCTTTTTCTTATCTTTTTCTTTTACTCATACCTGTGCTGCCTGTAAAAAAGGAAAAGAAAAATCAGTTGAGCAATCCTCTTCACATCAGCCTTGATCACCAACCTTCTTAATTTAAAAAATGTTCAAAAGTGGAAAAATGGTTGTGGTGGTGAATCACTGTGCAAGGCCCTTAACTCCCAATTGCTCCCCGGGCGCTGGAAACATAGCAGCCGAATAGCAGTGAAACTAGTGATGGGTTAGAAGCAGAGGCAAATTTCTGTGTGTTTCGTGAGATATATACTGACAAGAATAATAAAGTTTAAGTTTAAATGACTCGACCTAACTCTGGTTTCTCCAATAATTGGTTAGTGTCACACTGCGGCTGATACTTGTACCGAGTAAATATGAACTCAAAATCTGCTCCTCGTTGAACATGTTCACGGCACCTCACCAGACGTCCCTCCATGGACTGGGACTTTTTTGTGGTGGACAGGTTGGGTGTCACACGAGTCGGGTAGCAGCAGAAGGTGCAGACCTCAGTGTGCTGACTCTCGGCTTCTGTACAGCTGCCACAGACGTGAAATCCAGCTGTAGAGACCAAAACACTTTTTGTACTAGGCTGTAAACCTTTCTGCTTTAAAGTTGGACTTTTCAGAGTGGCGGTCAGTGGGAACGGAGTCCCTTTTGAAACCAGCACCCAGTGGTTCATAGCAGTTTACGTCAAACCGTCTCACCCGTGACACGTCGTCCCGTATGGGTGAGGTAATGTCATCCCATAAGTCTTTGCAAATCTCAATATTTCATCTTCTGTGTCTTATTTGATATTTCCACATCTGCTTTATTCAGTGCGTCTCTTCTGTCAATCTTCCCTTTCCTTCTTTTCCTCTCCTTGAGGTCTCTTTAAGCTACAGCCCAGAGCTTGAGAGCCTCCTGCAGGGCGCTGAAATGCATTTATACAATACTGCATTTAACATTTCCATCCTCCTTAGATAAAATCTTCGCCGACTGAATGAAAAGGTTTTGTCAGGAGGAATCAGAAACTTTCCTGCAGTGACAGAACAGCAGTGTGCTTTGACGCCAGTGAGAGAAAGCCACTTAGTCTGTGGTCAGCTGCTGTGAGGATATGCAGTAATCAGATTGGCTACCTGAGATGATGCCACTTTAATGACCCATAATCACTTAGTATGGTTTCATGAAAGCCCGCACTGGGATTATTATCAGCCCCCAGCCTCATCGCACCCTTTATCTAAGTAGATGAAATCCATGCACGTGTTTGTTTGCTTCTAATTATATGTCATTGCACATTTTGCAGATGTTTTGCACGTGTTTGCAAATGTGTCTTGCTGTCAACAAACTCCTCGTTTGAAACAAACATGCCAGAATTATTTTGTGGATTCCAGTTTGCAGCAATGATGTGACACAAAGCCCACACAGTGATCGTCAGTGATGACTATAATATGCTTCCTTCACTTAAAGATGTCAACATGCACAGGGCTGTTTTTTTGTCTTCTTTACACTCTGCACATAACTGAATTACCCAGGACTGTGAAACGTGTGCGGATGGAGGTGAGATCAGTCACTGGGAGGAAAGTGCGACAGAAATGGAGAGAATGGGCGTGGCATAAAAGCCTCAGAGTCATACAGACGTTATTTAAAGATTTAAACCTTTTACCTGTAAACGCAACAGCAGCAGTCAGTTTTCTAGTTCATTTGTCGTTTAGATGAGACTTTGAGTTTCATGTTTTCTCGTTGTCTCACACATGGATGTCCTCTTTTTTTGTCCCGGGGGCGGGGCTTATGCAAAGGTCACTTCAACCTTTCAACTTTTTTCCTTTATCTACTTCAACTTGTGTAGGATCAACTTCATTTGCTCCTTTGGTCTCCAGTCGAAGGCTGCTTGTGAGAGTTAGAAGTACATCTGGCCTGCCAACGCGCAGCGGGAGTAGACAGGTCCAGTCAAGAGGTCTCAGCAGCTCCACAGCTCCTCTGGCATGACTCAGCTGAAGGAGACGGGAGCCACGGAGGAACATTTCAGGACTGCTCCAAGTGGCCGTCCAGCAGACTTGATGTGACGTGGTGGTGACAGCGGGATTGGCATTTACACTTGAAATGAGGACATTTGGACAGAACACCTATACGTGACATCACAGATGGGTTTGCCCAAGAACATACAGTCTATGGTTCTCACCCACAAAAACCCTCCTACCACATGAACAGCTTGTCATTTTCAGTCACGGTGCATGCTGGGAGTTTAGTTAATGACTTTTAGGAGAAATCTAAGCAGCGTAAATGAGACTCAGGCCCGCAGCTCCATCAATATTCGGCTGTGTGGGAAGTAGGCACCAGTGTCCGAGTTATGAAATCGTGGTGGGGTGGGTTATGCAAACACACACACACACACACACACACACACACACACACACACACACACACACACACACACACACACACACACACACACACACACACACGAAAGTGTGTGTTTGGAGTACTTGATGAACTGAAGTGACGCATGTCTGTCCTCGTGGTGACGGCACGGCTGAGCTTAATGTTTCTGAGCAAAACTGGAGCAGTTATAGACTTACTGTTTGTTTCTATTATTCTGACTCGTCACGTTTTGGGTTTTTTGCTGGTTTTTGCTGTTCAGGTGAAGCAGTAAGAGAGAGACTGGTGGCCTGTTTGCACAGACTCAGCTGTGGACATCTGAAGGAAACTGGGTTTCATGAGGGACTCTCACATACACGACAACCTGCTGAAACGTCGGCCTACTGGAACACTAACTAACAGCTTACTAGTCACTTCCACTGGAACTGGGTTCTACATGGTCCTTCAGACTGTTCTATAGACAGTGGTGCTTGGTCAGAGGTGGTGGTGCTTGGTCAGAGGTGGTGGTGCTTGGTCAGAGGTGGTGGTGCTTGGTCAGGGGTGGTGGTGCTTGGTCAGAGGTGGTGGTGCTTGGTCAGGGGTGGTGGTGCTTGGTCAGGGGTGGTGGTGCTTGGTCAGGGGTGGTGGTGCTTGGTCAGAGCTCTGGTATTCTTCATTTCAGCTCCAGCAGCACAGTGCTAAAGTCTTTTTTGCGTGTTCTAATGTACGAATCAAAACTGTGAATAAATCCAGGCTTTTGTCAACTATTTTGTAATTCTTACCGTGAAGTTCCACTAGAATCTGAATGAAGAAGGTATGTCCAGGTTCTTGGAGCCAGCTAGTCTCTGGACTTGCAGTATTTACTGCGGTGGGTTAACCCACCAGCAAGGCACTTTGTTTATGCATCTGTGCAGCTTATGTGATGAATTATTCTTAGCAACCAGCTAAGCAATGTTCTCGAAAGAACAGCAAAACAAAAACGATGTTGTTTTGTGAGTAAGTGGAACAAACAATGCCATGTGTGATTAAAGAGACTCTTTAATAACTGAGGTCACAATATTATCCAGGAAGCACTTTTTAATTTTGCTGTTTATACACAAGTCTGACGTAACACTAATGTTCCTGCATCTATTCAGTGAAGCCTGCAAGTCCTCATTCATCATTCTGGCTCGTTGTTTGCTGTTACATGATTGCAGTGACTCACAGGGACACGTTCATGCATACAAAGTACCTATATGTCTTGTTCTTTGTACATCATTTGTTATACACTCTGTTTCTCCTGTATTTCATTACTTTACCAGACAAACGCCAACAAACACATGCACATGCACATGCACATGCACATGCACATGCACATGCACATGCACGGCAGAGTTTCAGTTAGGAGGACGGATATCCTGTCTGCTTGTGTTGATTTTTTGGTTTTGTGGGAAAATTGCAACCAGACAGAACAAACACTGTTTTTCAGCAGAGTTTTCACGGAGGTTTTACAAGAAGGCATCTACCATGAAGAAGAAACCAAATGATGAAGAGCTTTATTGTTACAGTTACTCATTTAACAGGAGGTTTTATCCAAGGTGTCTTAGTGAAGAGCAATAATCAAGCTACAGTCAGGGAGTTGAAGCAGTGTTCTTCAAGCCTGGTCCTCAGGACCCGCTGTCCTGCATGTTTTAGATGCTGCTAAAGATCTGTTTTTAAGAGTTTCATGAACGTAGAGAGGGACACCGCTGCTTGGACAGCAACTGGTAACTCGTTCCATCACTGTGGAACCACAAATGAGAACAGTCTAGATTTTCTTGTGGGTGGGGGGGCAGTGCCAAACGGCAGACAGGAATAGAAGCCTCAAGGATAGTTTAAATAACTTGCAACAGAACCCGGAAGTCACTTTGTAGGCACTTAGTAGTTGAGAGGGTTAAGGATAGAGAAGGACAGTTGATCAAGACGCCCGGGTTTCTCATAACTATGGACGGGCAGAAGGTTGAAGAAGTGATTTGGTTGACGAGGAGTTCAGTCTTGGAACGCTTTAGCTGGCGGTGGTGTTCCTTCATCCAGGTGAATATATCCAACTTGAGGGCGTGGAGAATAAAATGGAAATGAAAGATCTAGCTGGGTATCATCTGTGCAGTAGTGATAAGAAAACAACTATATTGCACAGAGAAGGGGCCTTGAGGAACTCCTTAACGGGTGGAGATGAGGTATGGATGTTTTCCATCACTATGGGATGCTAAAGCAGCACCCTGTCAGGTAAGACTCAAACCACAAGTACATTCTGCTTAAAATGCACATTTCCATGAGTACAGATAGAGGATACTGTTTTTAACTGAGTCAAAGGCATCTGAAGGGTCCAGTAAGATCAGAACCGAGGACTGAGAGGGCCATTTCAGTGGATTGATCACTTTTTAACACGGGCTGATTTGTGCTGAGGTCATTTTGTGAGACAAAGTTCATGACCTGTTTCAATACCACCATTTCAATAGTTTTTGCCAGGAACTGAAGCCTTTCCCAGGGTTGAGAGACCACTAGTAGAGCAAAGTTGTCACCTGGACCTCATCCACCGTGGAAGTTTCAAGCAATGAAATGAAGAAACTTGTCTGTAGCCACATCTAGGTTGTTTATATTCTCTGTGACTGACTAACAGTCACCACACTGGTCTTACTATCAGCTTTGGGTTTCGTTTCAACAGGCTTCTTACAAACTTTCATCATACTCTCCTCCACAAACAAAACTATGTGTAATTAAACGTGATGGAGGTTCTGCTAAACTGAAATGCCCACACAAATGCCCTAGTATGACCCACGGTGAGCTTTGAACACACACATGGACGTTCCGTCTTCCTGTCCACACTCCAGGATCCATACTGTGAGATCCATGTCAGCCCTTTCCACACATCTGCAGACTTCACTCACACTAAACCCTCAGAGATTCCTCTACTTCCTTATTGCTCTACTTTGCACATGCAAACAACTCCTGAAGGAATATTTTCACTTTACGATTAAGTCATGGGGGAACCGGAGAGAACATTTTCACATCATTCCATCAAGAATTTTCCCTGAATGTGTTTTTTCTGCTATTAGAGGAAACAAAAGATGAAAATAAGATCCAAAAATGTGACCAAGTAGATGTGAACATGACTGTCCATCATGAACTATTTCTAACTATTATAACTAGGAGTTTTGGTTCATTTTGCTTCAGTTCTTTGAGGTTTTTCTGTATTTTGTTCTGCATCACTCCCAAAGGTCCCACCGCTGTTTTTCAGTGGCCACTTTCCTTGGACTGAACCAGGCGGGTTCAGGACCTCTGTTTCCTAATGTCTACTGTAGTAAAAATGCCACGACCCAACAAAGCACCAATTTGAGGTCAGCAATGGAGAACGGTGAGGCTCTTCAGTTGCTGGAGCTGCTGCTCCTGCTGGGGGACTTCCAAGAACTTCCAAGAAGAGCAAGGACATTTATAGCGAGGAAGGAACCTCGTGGATAAATGCTCTAGTCGCCGTCTTTTGTCTACTGTCTTCTTCTGATTCTGCTGACAGGAGCTTTCATTTTTGACCTGCTCATGAGGCCTGCAGGGCCTGAGGCGTAGCTCTTTTTTCTAAGTGTTTAAGATTGTCTTGTGAATAAATGGTCCCGCCATTAACCAGAGAGTTAACAATAGTTTAATGGTTTCTACAACACTTTCCTGATTCATGTGCAGCAACAATTCCCCCTCTAAAACCGTAGCTTATTTTCTTCCCTCTTGGCATTGTGTTAACGAACATCTGAACACTCCAGTCCAGAAATCTGCTGAAACATCTGCTTTCATAGATAACACCACTGCATGCAGAGCACACAGAACGAACTAATACTTTATACGGAGGTAATGTCCTGAGCAGAGACTGTTCATCCTCATCAGGAGTTTAACGTAACCCTCTTTGAAGATGCACCCACGTATGAACCCTCATCACAGCCTGTTTCACTGATCAAACCCACCTTTTGCTGCCTGGAGGTATAATTACATCAGGTAATTGGTTCAAATTTAATCTGAAACTGTTCTGCAAAAAGAAAAAAAAAGCCTCCCTCTCAGCACAAGAAGGTTAGTTATTAACTAAATAAGCACAAACATAAATCAGCAGTACGTGAGGGTTCTTATAAAGATCTGCGTTGGCATCTTCAAAGTGACCTCTCATTCTAACGGAGTTTCCTTCGGTTTTAATACGTCCACACTCACAGTCACATTAAAGAAATGAGACTGAAGAGGAAAAAATGGTCTCCGGGCAGTCAGGGAATGTGTCCGGACCACCGAGTCGTTAACCAGGGATGTAAATCACCGTTTAAGTCTGGATCATTTACACTAAACCCCTCATCATCCCATCGCTACACGGGGCTGTGCTCAGAGATAATGAGACTGAAGAAAGCCAGTGGACGGAAACTGCAACCCAGAAAAACATTATTAAGAGAGATTTGGAAAAGAAAAAAGAAAAGAAAAGTAAAGGATGTTTATGTTATGTTCTGGTAGGTGTGGTTTGGGAAAGCACGAGTGTACAGTCTAAACCAGTGTGTAATCCCTATACTTTTCATAACTCCAGGTTTACAGTTTTAGAGCTGAACTGCAGTTTCGAGAGTGTTTTCAGTTTTGATAACCTGGCCATATTTGGTCACCAAATATCTTTCCCAACAATCGACAACCCAATAACATGTACAACTAAGCGCCAGCGTTCCAACTTGTGGGTTTTATCTGTTGCAGAAGTAAAGTCTAGGCCGTAATCACTGGGGGCTCGTCCGGGACTTGACCCGAATGGATCGTTACTGCAGGTAACGACCGGAGAGGCACGCGGCAAAAAGGAATCTATGACACCACAGCTTTTTATGTTTATGTTTTACAGTCAATTAGATTAGGTTGATAATAGTTATAAATCTTTGTATGCTGTTTCCATTTACAGTCTGTAATAAATTGACATCTTCCTCCTACTATGACGATGAAAATGATGAAAATGATGAAAATGATGAAAACGAAATCATGCCAAATGCTTGGTTTGTGTTGTGTGGAGCTGATCTTCCTAAATCCACCCCAACCCAACTAATCTAAGGAAATGACAGGTTTAGCCATTGTTTTCAGAAAAAAAGTCAAGGGTGCAGGGGGTCTGATTTATTCATTTTTTTTATCAATAGTTCACATAATCCTGTGAAATTTTTGCAGTGTGGACACGGCCAGAAAGGCAGACGCTGTAATCTCGGACTGGACTCAGGGATTAGTCCGGGATTGTCTGGCCAGCTCAGTGGGAGGAGATGGAAGCTGTTTTTCCACAAATGGACTTATTGGTTTTAAATGTGATTGGTGTAGTTGGTATTTGGGTAAACTTCTTTTGGAAATCTATTATTTCCAAGTTTTTTGAGGTTATGTCCCTTGAATGCCCTTTGCCTGCACATATATAATTCCTAAAAACCCACTTTATATCCTAAAGTACAAAAAAAAGCTCTTTCTAAAGTTGAAGTCAGCGCAGTTACTCTTCTGACCACTGGGGTTCAAAATCGGTTTTGTTTAAATAATGCATAATTAGGGATTTATTTTTTTATTTTTTACTTTTTTACTTTTTTTTAAGGGACAGGAGCAGGCTAACAGGTAGGTACCTTTAAAAAAAAAAACTATCCATACATGAACAAAGGAAAGACAGCTAACTCGTGATGACTGGAGTTATATGTCGGAATACCTCAAACAGTTCCAGAGGTCCTTCTGCTTGTTTTTGGTTTAAACCAGGGGTGGGCGGAGTCAGTTCCTGCCAATATGGCTTCATGAAAGCCGCCAAGAGTGAAAGTAGGAGTGCCATCACAGTGGACTTGCCCCGTTCTTTTCATACAGTCCATGAAATCACTGAGATCCACTTGTGGAGTCAAAGTCATTTAACTAAAAAGTGTTGGTATTTACTTGTTCGTGTGACCTCTAAACCACCATCTCCATCTGAACAAAAACAGGTCTTATTTGGAGCTGTTTTGCTTATCAAAGAGGCCTCTATTGACAGCAGATCCTGCAGCTTACCCTCGGTGACCCTTTAGACGTAGAATCAATTATTCAATTCACCGTGTCTGTCTGTGCTTTGTGGGCCCTCGCTTTATAGCAAAATCTACTTTCTGTGGATTTATGAAATTTGTGTGCAGCCGGCGCTAAGCTGAGTCGAGGGAGCCACATTAAAGGCAGCAGACACAATGCAGAGACATCATCAAAACATTAGTCCTGGCAGAAAACAAGCTACAGAGGACGGTAATACCAGCCATGCAGCCGCTAAATCCCAGATGAACAACAGCTCTGCTGCTTTTATTATTTATTTTTTTATTATTTTATTTGTTTCCTTTCTCTCTCAGTGAGTTTTCGCCAGCAGCTTGCCGTTCACCTCTTCAGCAGCAGCAGTGACTTTAAGGTAAGAGCTCATTGGCGCCTCAGGCTGCAGTAGCTGGCTTTTAAAGTGCAGTCTTCAAACTGTGGGACAACTGCTGAAGTGTGTCCATGTGGAAGGACAAGGCTGGACCTTTCCAACTGGAGTGGAGTTGATGATCACTGACCAAGGAATTTAAAGCCTGGTGTATACTCTATGTTTGTACCTTTTGTGAATCTGTTTCCATCCCTCGTTACCACACAAGCATCCATGCATCACTTGGATCCATGAGTAAACTAAAAAAACTAACATTTGCTCTGCATTTCAGCCCTGCCAGCTGACGTCACGTGAGAACGGACGACGGTGGAGATCACTCCGTCACGCTGACGGAAGAAGAACAGACTTAAAGGAAAGGTGGTGCTGGAAACCTTTGTCCTTCCTCTGGTAACCATGGTTACCTCAAGGACACAGGTGCAGTCATAGAGCAGCGTCTCCCTCTCATAGTCACTAGTAGTCATAGTGAATTTCTTTTGGGGGGGGGGGGGGGGGGGGGGGGGGTCTTGGGTCTTTTCTTGGCTCTTTAGGTTTGCTTAAGTCTTAAGTTCTACTTTGAGGTCCCTGGCTCCCGTCTCTCCTGATGGTTTGCATCTGTGTCTCATCACTGTGAGTATTTATTGCCTCATCTTCATCTTCCTCTTCCTCGTCCATCTGTTTCATAATTCATCTGGGCTGTTTTTGTATCCTGGATGATCCTCTCCATGTTCCTCCAATCTTCTTGTGATTTTCTTTTCTTTGTTTTTCCAAATAGTGAAGGCTTTTGATATTTTGGATCCGTGCCCATGCAGAGCTTTTAATTATGCTGAAGAACTTTCTTCTAAATCTCTGATGCCTCACAATCTCCTGCATTTGGGTCCTCCATAAATCACCTCATGACACTCCCAACCATCTGAGAACAGTTTGGTGCCTTTTCCTGCATGATGGGGCATTTTGCCAAAATGTAAAACTGATCTGGGAACAAAACATTCAACTTCTGGTTCCATGGTCATAAAACTTTCCAGAACTTAATCCCATTGAGAACTTGTAATTAATCCTCAAGATTGAGGATTAGGTGGCGGCCAAACAAAAGCCCACAAATTCTGACAAGCTCCAAGCACTGATTATACAAGGATGAGCTGCCACCAGTTAGGGTGTGGCCCAGGATTTGATTGACAGCAGGATGACCTGTAGGGTGACCTGATGTAATTGTCAATGAAAGCCTTTGAGAATAATATGCTTGTAATTATACTTTAGTATACTGTAGAAGCAAGTACCAGACAACCGTAAGTACCAGAAACTGTAAGTTCAGACGCATCGTGATGCTTTACTGCCTCTTGTGGCTCGGATATCCACGAGTCACCGTTCTGCCATGTCAGCGAATCCTACAGTGAATGCCTTTGTGTATTTTTCCACACTCCGGCTTCGGTGTTCATGTGTGTTTGAGCGTGCTTGACTCCACCGGTGAGCACGTCTGTGATTAGAACAATGTTTGCACATGTTTCATGAGAAGGCGAACCCACGCAGTTTACAGCCTTTTTTCTCTTCGCCACATCACACAAACCACTGCACTTCTAGTTGCGTCTGTGTCTCTTCACAAGTCTCGTTTTCCTGAGAAGTTGCAGCTGAGATTCACAAGAAGTGAGACCTCCTGCCCTGCAGAGCGCTTCACCTGCCACGTACAGGATGTACAATCAGGTGTAAAAGTTAGTATACACCATTTGTTTTGTAATAATTCAGTTTGTCTTTCTTGTAAACAATAATAAAAATCATCTGATTATGGTTGTCCTTTCTCTAGGGAAATGCAACAATATATAATTGTTCCCTGCTTGTCATTATTTATTTAATAAAGTAGCTACAATGGGAGAGATCATATGGGCAATACTAAGTACCCACCGAAGTCAGTAGGTTGTAGATCCACATTAGGCAACAATGCATCTCCGAGAATCAGCCCCAGTCTGCTCTTACTTACCTGTAGGACATTGTTCCAGAAGTATTGTGCTTTGTTGGATGCAGCTTTGTGCTTCCATGTTCTCTTGAGAAGCTGGAACCCTCGCTGGCTTTCACTTTTAACACCTTCAGGGAGGCCTGAAGGCTCTGAGCTGTAGCTCTTGAGGTTTGTTTATTTCACTGTGACCTTGGGATAGGTTTGGTGGGACGCCCACTCCTGCAAAGACTCTTAACTGCCTTGAATGTTTTCATTTCATTTTTCTCAATGTAGAATTTTAAATTTAAGCATTTCTGGACCGATGTCATAAACAGTCTCAAAGGCCATTGCTTATGTCATTCCCCCTGTGGCATTGTGTTAACACATACCCGAACGCTCCAGACCAGCAAACTAAGGAGCCTAGTTCTGTAGAGGTTTCCACACCGCACTCTTAAAACCTATGGAAACAGTTGAGGGGTGCTTGGTATTGCCTACATGGTTTGTTTTGTTTGTATTTTTTGCTTTTGTTTTTGCTGTTGTTTTTGATCAATTGTGGCACGATGGGGGAAAAAATATTGTTTTTATCTGAGGTTGCATTTGCATCAAGACCCACCACAATCAGGTGATGTTTTTAGAGAAAAAATAGAGAGGATTAAGTAGGGGTGATAACTGAACATCTAAGCGTAGAGTCCACCTACTTGTCTACAAACATGGTAACAAATGCACGCTACTGTATTTTGGACACCCACGGAGGGTATTTAAAGTCGACACAGTCAGAAAGGAAATTACAATCCACCTAAACAAGTTTGTCTCTTCTTGCCGACCTCACATCTAGCAACTGCGTGCGTCACAGCCACTGTAAAACAAACAGCCATTATCCCTGCGAGCTTGTGATTCAAATCCCCCCAGTAAGCCCACTCAAAGCCCTGGAAACGCTGGTTTTTCACTGGCATGTCTCGGCCTGCCAGACACAAAGCCAACAACTGCCAAAGAGAAGTCACCGCCTTCTCGTAGCCTCCAAACGGCCCAAGAACTCTGCACGCACAGTTTTTAAAAACTTTTTCTTTCTAGATTTTAGTTTATCTGATGCAGATTCTCTCCTGTAGATGGTTGTTCTGCTATATATGTTAAAAAGTAAAAGACAAACATTTGAGAAACAGTCGAATATGTCCATGATTCTGTGTCAATGAAAGAGAAGCTCTTCAAAGCTTCTCTACTCGTGCACTTTCTCAAACCTGTCACTTCCTGTTGGAAATATGAGCTGAAATTTCTTCAACTGCTATTTTTTTTCTTTCAAACTTTCTCACAGTCCTTTTCCGTCCCTCTGTGTTGTGTTTCTCTCCCCCACCACGCTTCATAAACGTGCAGCTCGCACGATTGGTCGGAGGACGTGGAAAGTCGTCCAATGGGAGGCCAGTTACCAGGCAGCCTGTGAGGGTTTGGAGGCAACTGGAGGCTCACAGCTGTTGCACTGAAGGACATAAGGAGGAGGCCCCTCAGCACACACACACACACTCTCACACACACACACACACACACTCACACACACACACACACTCACACACACACACACACACACACACACTCTCACACACTCTCTCACACACACACACACACACACACACACACACACTCACACACACACACACACACACACACACACACACACACTCTCTCACACACACACACACACACACACACACACACACACACTCTCACACACACACACACACACACACTCTCACACACACACTCTCACACAAACACACACACACTCACACACACACACTCACACACACACACACACACACACTCTCACTCTCACACACACACTCACACACACACACACCAGTTTAGGCTGAACTGGGTAATGACTAAAAGTTATCGTCTTCGATTGTTTCTCACAACAAAGATTTCCGTGTTAGACTCACATATTCTGCAAAAATACGAGGTAACAAATGAAAAGTTTGACTTTAGGTGAGTTTATAGTTGATATTTTTAGTAGGGACCACCATCAGCTCTAACTTGTCATAAACACTGAGCTTTCTTTATGCTGAGGTACAAACACATCAGTGGTGACGTTTGTTATTTTAATGTCTAATTTAATTAGGTTTGTTTTTGGATATGTTAGTACCTCCTCTGCCCACACAGATGATTCCAGATGATTCCAGATGATCCCAGGATGACTGAATCTCCTGGGACTCGTGCTTCCCTTACACGGCTAGACGAGCGAGCTCTCCCGGGGGTCCTGCGAGTCGCCGCAGCTTCGCCAGTCCTCGTTTCAGATTATCTTTCAGTAGCGACGTCTGAAATGAGGCCAGACGGACAGTTTAAACCAGGCTGGATACAACGTGACACTGCTCAGCACGAGCTGCGCTAAAATACTTAACTTGTGGTACTCAGGTAAGGTGGGCGTGTTCCAATCAACTTCCAGGCCTCATTGCTCCGCCCATTTGACAATTTTTTTAAAACATTTCTGCAGAAGGGCATTAAGAATCCATAAAAACACATTAAACAAGCAAAATATAAAAGTTAGTGCAGGTTTACTTTTGTACATCAGTTTGGAAACATTAACTTTAGAATCGTAGAAAAGATCCCGGCATGTTTTCCACCTCATCGAATAAAAAGGTAATAAATGAGAGTTTTAGTGCGGGAAACTTCCGGATTTATGTTTGTAGACCGTTGCCGGTCTGTATAGTTACTGACCACTCAGAGGCAGGTTTTGGTTACGCACACATAAATACAGTCAAAAGACTTTTTATTCATTCTGAAGGCTTTATTTTATACAAAATCTTACATTTGGATATTAAAGTATTAAACAAAAAACAAAAGAAACGCCTCATTGTGGAGCCTCGTGTAAATAATTTCTTCCTTCCCCCTCTGACCCTCAGTTATGGCCTTGATGGCTGGCTGATAAGATGCCCTAAAGGCTAAAAAACAAAAATCAATCTGGGACCTTGTCCGCCTGCCCGAGGCTGGTTTTCTAGTGACAGATTGCTTAATAGCAATGGAGAACTGCTAAACAGGCCTGGTGACCCACATCCAGCCAAACACTGTCTGTCCATCTGTCTCAGCGTCCTGCTGTAACAATACCGCTCCCATACATCCTGTGGCTTTTGTCTGTGAACCTGACTGGTCCTGACCTCAACCCGACAGATCACCTTTGGGATGAATCAGAGCGGAGAGCCAGACCTTCTGGTCCAACATCAGTGTGACCTCACAAATATGTTTCTGGAAGAATGGTCACAAATTCCCATAAACACTCCTAAACCTTGTGGACAGCCTTCCCAGAAGAGGTTGAAGCTGTTATAGATGTAAAGGTGGACCGACGTCATGTTGAACCCTCTGGATCAGGGTGGGAGGTCTCTGAAGTTCAGATGAGTCGAGGCAGGTGAGACGATACTTCAAAAATCAGATTTTACATCCATGACAACTGTAGCCAGGAATTATTTTATTATTCTTTTTATTTTGTACCACATCAGGGAAAATTATATAAAGAATTTATGTATAATAAGGGGGTGTGGACTTTTGATTGGCGGCCAGGCTGACCTCTGACCTAACGTCCTCGTTAGCCACGCCTTTGTTATGAAGCTGAGCGAAGCGGTCAGCAGCTTGTGCCCTGCCTCGCCGAAACGCAGCGGCCGTTTCTGATTTTGACGCGTTCGCCAGCAGCGGACGCGGATTGGGATCGGCTGGGAGCCACAGCTGACTTGATTGACATCAGGTGGGCGTGTCCCAGCCACCTCCCAGGCTTGTTTGGTCCGCCTAAACTCCTCTTGGACTTCAGAGGGTTTGACCAGTTCTTTTCCGGTCTACAGTTGACACTTTTGCACACATCAACACACTGTTTTCCTTTCATTTTCTTGGGAAACATCAATTGTTGGACCGTCGGCGCGAGCGATCGATGCGCCTCCTGAGGGGCACTCTGCAACGACGGTCCATTTTAAAGATGAGCGTTCATCGATAAACAGGTGGGAGGATCAAACTGAAATGATTTCCTCTTCCTGCTGAAGAGCCGTTTTCCTCCCCTGTGCTGTCCCAGCACTCAGAGAGAGATTTAGTTAAAATGTAAACCGGCGTTTCCAGCTTTTCCGCTGTCCTCGCTGACCCGCCCTTGTTGTGATCGGCTCGTCCTAACCGTAGATGTCATGTTTGAAGGTCTCAGTGACCTGCGGGTTAAATAAGCATCATTAACACCCAAAGAAAGCACACGTATGCAAGTTTGAGCCTTGAACTCGAAGGAATTGATCACTCAAGCTTCAAATTCGACTGTCAGACTGTGTTTTTCAGTTTCAAAGACCCCATCTCCACCCCCTCCACCTTATCCTTCTTTTTTCTCAGGCGTCTCGCCATGCTGAACTCGCTGACACACCAGAACTCTGTAGTAAAACAAAAACAGGAGTTTAATTCGGTGGAGCTATTCTGGGTAGGGTTAAGTCAACAGAGCGTTACCTCAGGATTACTCCGGCTCTATCTGCGGAGAAAAAGGAAAACACAAGTAAAGGAACAAGTACAGCGCCATCTAGGCAGTCCTGCTCAAGTTACTGGACTTATTTTTAATTTTACTTGTCGACACCAGGACAGCGGTCAGAGAGCACAGCATGACATTTGCAGAGGAGCATTCTGGGTGTTATTCAGACACACTGACATTCAGAAATCCCGTCTCTCAGACCTTATTAACTGTCTTTAACAGCGTCACGACGGCATTTTGTTGCCAAATTTCTTTCACCGTGCAATACCAGAACATTTCATCTGAACACTGTTCAAGAAATGACGTTACTAACAGGAAATGTCAAGCAAAAGGTGAAACATGAGCTTTAAATATGTCAATCACTGAGATTACCGCACACCATCCAGCACTTATAAACACTGAAATAAGCTGAAACTGGCAAAAGTAAGACAGATAAAACGAGTGGAACCCGAAGAGGTTCAAGATGAACTCCAAGGTCGAGGTCCGTCAGGGTCAGATCACACCGTCCATCACTGTTGGAACCGAAGTGGACGACTCAGGAGGTCTCCACTGTTGGAAGAACCTCGGCTCTATGCTCACAGACACAAAATGAAGCCATCTAGTACTTGTTATAAAGTCCTTAACGTCCAAACTCCTGGTTTTTTCCAAGACCTGATGGTTCCTCATGTTCCTAACAGAGTTCTCGGTTCTCAGAGTGCAGGTTTACTCGTAGTTCCTAGAAGATCCAGATGTAGATCTGGAGGACGGGTCTTCTGTTATCAGGCACCATCACTCTGGAACCAACTTCCAGTTTGGGTGAAGGAGGCTGACACCACCTCCACCTTTAAAACCAAACTTCAAACGTTTGTGTTCAGTAAAACATCTAGTTGGTGTAAACTTTAGTGTGTCAGGACCAGTAGTCACAGCTGCAGCTGCAGGACCAGACTAGAGCAGCTGGTCTTCAACACAGCTTCATTGATCGGGGTCATGTTCTGGGTCTCTGGAAAGATCCTGGAGACAACTTGGATTGAAATGGACGCTTAAATTAAATTAAATTAAATTAAATTAAATTGAAAAGAAGAAGACTGTATCTGCTGTGAAACATGGAGGAGGCTCGGTTCTGTTCTTGAACTGCTGCATCTAGAACCTGCAGTCTGGAGAAGAACCCTTCAAACTGAGACATCTGGAGGTGTTTGTTCATGAGGACCAGAACACCTGTCCACAGGTATTTGCTTTGTCAGTTTCAGGTTATTTCAGTGACTGTTACAACGTCTGTGTTCTTGCACTGACCTGGTTCCTGACCAGCACTGGTGCAGACTGCTTTTCTGGGTAAATCTGCACCAGCCACACATCCTCTTCACAAAAGCACACGGGAACGTGTGGAACGTGTCCTGGCAGGACAACAGGAGGACGACGGTTCGTCTTCATTGTGTGACGCCGCCGTGCAGCGAGTGGTGTGCACGGCTCAAACACGGCTCAAACACGGCTCAAACACGGCTCAAACACGGCTCGGCGCTCTCAGTCAACAAATTGATTACAGTCTGTGACCTCTGGCCTTTCGCCTTGTTAACCCTCCAAAACTACCCCGACCCCACCCCGTCCGCTGTCTCCGCCTCCAGCACACAGACTCTGGGCAGATGGGGCGGTTTTGGAGGAGGGTCCGTTTTCTTGCTCAGCCGACTTTTAAGTTGGTCTTTTTCCTTCATTTCCAAACAGCTCATTTAAGTTTTTTCTCTTCCTCCCAGATTTAAGCCCTCAAGTTAACATAATATTGATGTTTAGTCTTTAGTGCTTTAAATTAGATTGTTGGGGAGGAGAGAGAAAACCGAGGGTCTTAATGATGTCATCAATTATCGGTCCAATAACCTGCATTCACATTGTTTTGATCTTTATTGTTATTAATTATCAGTATCAACCAATGTTGTTTTTATTAAGAATTGATCGAAATAATACAACTCTAATAGTTAAAAATCATAATCCGTTTAATGAGAAAATAAAAACTATCTGGCCACAGTTTGTTTTAGTGTCAAATAATAACAAACTAAGATACAATAGAAAATATAAAATGTTCACAATGCTAATATTTAACAAAATTGAAACCAAAAAAGTGGATAAAAATTAAAAAAATAAAAAGATTGTGTGTAAATCATAAGTACCCCCTTTATGCGTCTGTAAGATGTATGTAAGTAAATTGCAGCCAGCTGAAGCTGATAATCAGCTGGTGTTCAGAGCTCCATGAAAGCAGATGTTTGCTGGTCTGGAGCAGTCAGGTGTGTGCTAACACAATGTCACGAGGGAACGACATTAGCAATGGTCTTAGAGAAGCAACTGTTGCAGCACATAAATTAACAAAGGCAGTAAAATCAACACACATGTCAGGTGATTCGAACCGGCTCGTCGGTGTGCGCAGGATGGCTTTTTGCAGCGACTGGATCTGGACACCTCGCAGTCTTTGAGTGGACCATGTGAGGACATCTGTCCGACAGCTAAAGACCGGCTGAAACTCGCCCTGACCCCAGATGCACATGGTTTTTCTTTCTCTTTCTTTGTGTCTGCAGTTTTGTGACGGCAGTTCAAGATCCTTGTCACTGAGTCACAAACCGTTTCCTAAATTGCAGATGCCTCATATATCAAAACACACCTTCGGACATGGAACAGTACAACAGGTGCGAGCGGCTGCCGGCGAGGCGCTGGGCAGCTGACGGGGCATCCGGGTGAACCAGAGAACAATCGCTCAACTGTAAATGCGATTTGGCTCCGAGGCACCAGTCCAGACAGACAGATTTGTCCGTGAAGGGGATTTTATGAAGCTGCTGATGCGGCCTCAAAGCCGCGGTGGCAGGTCAACTGGAAACCAAGCGGGCCGAAAGAGGAGGGCAACTCTCTCTGAATTTCTCTTCGTGTGAACTCAACACGGACGCCGCTGCGTTTTCATCCTCCCGTGGTTGCAGGGGTAGAAATGAATGAAAAACTGAAAGATTTACTGGTCATATATGGATGCTTTTTTGTTTGTAATCCAGAAGGAAAGAATCAGTGCAGGAACAAAAACATGAAACTCATCTGAAATGTCATGCAGCACTAGACTCTTCCAGGGCATCCTGGGTAATCGTATGTGGGTAAATGCTGCCTCCGTGTGTCTTTTAAATAGTATTGCAAGTCGGTTTCTGTCTGATTTTCCTCTTTTGCAGTTTCAATGTTGTCCACTAGATGTCGGTATTTCACAGGAGGGACAGAGTTCAGATTTCAGGTTGTAAATGTTCAGTTTCCTTTAAATAACCTTTTCTTACTGTCACATCAGAAAATGCTCAGATCCAGATTTGTGGAGCTGTTTGTGAAAATTCTAAAAACCTCATTGGCAAAAGTATCAATTATCAACTCTGTAAACTCTGTAAACCCAAAAGACCTTTCTCTTCAACACAGCAGTTCTTCAGCCAGTATTTGTGTGCCGGGCCCATCTGCACCTTAAACGAGCGGGTAAACGGGGGCCAACGTGGATCACATGTAGGGACACTTTTGTCAGAACAGTTATATCTCAGTTATATCTCAGTTATATCTCAGTTATATCTCAGTTATATCTCAGTTATATCTCAGTTGTATCCCAGTTATATCCCAGTTATATCTCAGTTATATCTCAGTTATATCTCAGTTATATCTCAGTTATATCCCAGTTATATCTCAGTTATATCTCAGTTATATCTCAGTTATATCCCAGTTATATCCCAGTTATATCTCAGTTATATCTCAGTTATACACCAGTTATATCCCAGTTATATCTCAGTTATATCTCAGTTATATCTCAGTTATATCCCAGTTATATCCCAGTTATATCTCAGTTATATCTCAGTTATATCCCAGTTATATCTCAGTTATATCTCAGTTATATCTCAGTTATATCCCAGTTATATCCTAGTTATATCCCAGTTATATCTCAGTTATATCTCAGTTATATCTCAGTTATATCCCAGTTATATCTCAGTTATATCTCAGTTATACCCCAGTTATATCCCAGTTATATCCTAGTTATATCCCAGTTATATCTCAGTTATATCTCAGTTATATCTCAGTTATATCTCAGTTATATCCCAGTTATATCTCAGTTATATCTCAGTTATACCCCAGTTATATCCCAGTTATATCTCAGTTATATCTCAGTGTATATCTCAGTTATATCCCAGTTATATCTCAGTTATATCTCAGTTATATCCCAGTTATATCTCAGTTATATCTCAGTTATATCTCAGTTATATCTCAGTTATATCTCAGATTGGACCCACATACAAATGATTATCACAGATCCTCAGAAGATGTTGGCTGCCTCTCATCCTTCAGCTTCCCAATGTCCTCATATTTGATTTTTTGCACAGACGAAACCAAGATAAACCTTTATTAGAAAGATGAGAGAAGTGTGGAGATGGAGAAGAACAGCTCATGACCCGCAGGAGACCAGTGATGGTCGGAGCTTCTGCCGGTGTCACTGGAACCTCTCAGTGGTGTTTACTGATGATGCGTCTGCTGACAGAAGGATCTGGACGAACTCTGGGGTTTAAAGGACTACAGTCTGCTACAGAACTAATGGATGGGGCGTCACGATGCCGATAAATGACCCTGAACACACTGAGAAAAATTTAGTGAAAACTGAGACAGTCTATGGCAGTCTAGCACTGTTGCCTCACAGCACGAACGTTCCTGGTTCGATTCCTGGTGGGAGTTAGTTTGTGCGCATAGTGCCTACATGTGGAGCATTTGCAGAGCTGCAGGTGTTTCTACGAGGACGTATATATATATATATATATATATATATATATATATATATATATATATATATATATATATTCAATTTTAATTTTATTTATATAGCGTCTATTACAACACAAGTTGTCTCCAGGATCTTTCCAGAGACCAGAACATGACCCCGATCAATTATTACATAAACAGCGGCAGGTAAAAACTCCCCTAGTGGAAGAAAAACCTTAAACCAAACAGTGGCAGGAAAAACTTCCCTTTAAGAGGGAAGAAACCTGGACCAGGACCTGGCTCATGAGAGGGGACCCTCCTGCCAAAGGCCAGCCGTGTAGAGCAAGAAATAAGAAAGAATAGAGACATAGAGACACCGTCAAAGGTACAAGATAGGATACATTAGTAACTGTCATCAGTAGTCCAATTACACTTCTGTGAATATGGGTGATATATGGATAGACGGTGATACAAGGGGATGAGGACTGCAGGTCGGGATGTCAGCAAGTATCCAACAGACATCCATACAGACAGGTGGAGGTACACTGGGATGGTCAGAGGTGGAACTGCAGGTCAGCAAGCAGCTCCTGAGGTTCTGGTCTGCAGGACATGCACAGAAGAGGAAAAGAAGGGCCAGACAAGCACAAAAAACTACAAGAACAATGGACCACAATTAAGTTTATGGGATATTGTTAATAAATGAGGGTCGAGGTGAAGAAGAGACAGAGAAGGCAAAGAGAAACAGAGAAGGTGAAAGGCACCACTCAGTGGATCATGTTGGTGCCCCCCTGCAGCAGAGGCCTATAACAGCATATCTACACCGAAGCTGTTTAAGATGAGCTGCTCTAATCTGGTCCTGCAGCTGCAGCTTTGACTACTGGGCCTGACACATTAAGGTACTAAATGTACACTAACTATATGCTTTATTAAACAGAAATGTTTTAAGTTTAGTTTTAAAGGTGGAGGTGGTGTCAGCCTCCTTCACCCAAACTGGAAGTTGGTTCCAGAGTGATGGTGCCTGATAACAGAAAGCCCGTCCTCCAAATCTACATCTGGATCTTCTAGGAACTACAAGTAAACCTGCACTCTGAGAACGGAGAGCTCTATTAGGAACGTACGGTACTATCAGGTCTTGCAAATATCGCGGTGCTAGGCCATTTTGGACTTTATATGCCAGTAATAAAATTTTGAATTGGATTCTAAATTTATATACATATATGTATGGTTTTTTTATGTTTAAAATTATTTTTAAGAAGTCCAGACAGACATTTTGAGCAGCTGTTCGGTGTGTTTCGTTATGAAAAGTGTTTTTTTATTGATTAAAGTCATTCGTGTGATGCTGGTGAGCTTCTCTGTCATGATTTGCGTGACTTGAGAAAGGCTTGAATGATCTTGGTGTCGGTTCTGCTACTCGTCTCATGTACTTTTCAACCTTATATGAGCGTTTTGAGCGCTGAGGGAGCCGGAGCTCATTTACATTTGTAATGTGAAGTGGCAGACGTGAAAAAACACCACACCGGACTCGCTTCTCCAAAGCTTCGCGTTTGATCAGCAGTTCTTGACCTCTACAAGCTCAGAGGTTTATTAACATAAGAGGTCAAAGGTCGGGCAGTTTCCAGGACTTGTCGCCTTCGTATAACCGCCGGGATGCTAATGCGTTAACTCCCCTCTTCCTACAGTTGCCCCTCTTTCCTGCTATTGATCCTTCAGATTCCTGCGACGGTGAGGGTACGTGTGAGAATTCCCTTCCTGATGGAGGTATGTCAGGAGTCATTAGCTCACCCAGAGCTCGTGTGTGAAAACTCTCCACACAGACGCAGCTGGATGTTTCGTCAAAGCTGCCGGAGCTGCTGTGGGCTTCGAGGGGCCACCGGTTTCTTCTGGAGAGTTTAACCGCTTCGGGTCCACGCAGAGACGCACGTGGAGGATCAACGGGGAAACACCGATAAGACGGCCAGAAAGACGCCACGCTCATAAAAGGTGGGAGGTTCTCAAGAAACGAGTCATTTATTTAAAAACAGGAAACGGTTCAACGGTTCAACGGTTCAACGGTTCAACGGTTCCGTTCGTCTTGATACGGTGAAATCAATACTTGGATCCCAAACCCAGTAACTAATCAATATCATCAACTCCTATTTCATTGTTAGCTTTAAAAAAGTAAAGAGTAGTAATGTATGATTTCAACAAACTAATGGATCCTTCTTTTTTGTCTTTACAGGAACAATGGAGGTTCTCACATTCGTGCTCGTGTTCTGCACCGTTTCAGGATTTTCTTCCGTGTTGAATCTCAGTAAGTTAAACCTGAAAACATCGAATGTATTGAATCTTTTGCTGAACTCGGCAGAGTTGTTCGTATAAACTGGTCAAACACTTTCCCTGCTTAATACTTGGATGATACTTCACTTCAGTTACATGTTCTTGTGCACGTGCAAAAAGGCATCATCCAAACTTCAACACCAAAACGAGCTCAACGCTTCCTCAAGTGTCCTCCACAACCGAGTCGACTGGTGTAAAGCGGCGCTATGCAGTACTACATCTGACCACACGGGGCAACATGTCACAAGAAAGTTTGTGTGTCGGGCCCAAACGCCAACATTTTAACTTCCAGGATGAGTCAGGGAAGTAGGGACAGTTGCAGTTCCAGAGGCTTCAGAAGCACTCTTCAAAACAAAACCAACAGAAGGTTCGTCCAGTACTTATACAGTCAATGGTCAAATCCGAAGAAAAACCCGCCGAAGTCTCTCCTGGGTTAATGACGAGTCGACTCTGCATCTGCAGGGCGACAATGACACCATTAAATCCACAAAGCCTGGCAGCTCGTTCTGGAGCGTAACCGAACCTAATCTCAGTTACCATAAAACAGCTCATACACATGCTAGAAAGGGTCCAGACTGGAGGAACCGACCGTTCCCGGGCAGCCGACGCGCCCAGAAGCAGCCTTCAGCCATCGTCAAAGGTAGCGGCTGCTGTTTAGCCACATCGCTGAAGTAATGACAGCTACCACACTTTAATTAATCCGTCACTTTGTGTAATTTTCTTTTGTTTATTTCAGCTGTAACTGGTGGTTTTGCATGGGAGTCAGCCCCTAGTGGTGGTTCTGTGAACAACACTTCCGTGTTGATGATGTTTTCTAACTCTTGGTGAATTTTCCGTGACAGGACCGATTCTGACGGAGGCGCACGGACTGAACAAAGATGAACAGTCCGACACGAAAGCAGGAAAGCAGCTGATCAATGTTTCCAAATCAGCAGAAGTGAAGGAAACCCTGGAATCCACAGAGGCGGAAAGATTTACTCCAGAGATGAATGTCATTAGAGAGTCTGGCAGGAAAACAATGACTGCAGAGGAAAGAAAGGAAGAAGATGGGTTCACGTCTAAAACGAGAAACGCAAGAGAAATCCGGGACAGAAATAAAGAACATCTGAAAAGTAGTGAAGAGACACTGAATCCTGAGACGTCAGAAACTGATGTGAAGCAAGAATTAGTGAAGGAGGAGAAAGAAAGGAAACTGGTTGGAGGGATTCATCTTCATGAGGCAGGAGGAGAGACTTATGACGTTGAAAAGACACCAACATTAACACTAGAAAAAGAAGAAGACAAAGAAGCAGGAAAAGTGGAAGCAGTAATAAAGATAAGACATAATGAATGTCAGTTAGAGGTCAGGAGTGTGACGCCTCCATCTTCAGCTCAGACGGACTTCCCTGCTGCAACACAAACAAGTTCTCGTCCTCCAAAAATCCTCCTCTCACTTCAGACTTCCTCAGAAGCTCCTCCAGACTCCAAACTGAACCAGAAAGAAAAAGAAAAGGTGAATTCTGGTCCCGTTTCAGTCAAAAATGTTTTAGTGAAACCAGCAGAGAAAGAGCTTCAAATAAACGTCACAGTTGGAGCAGAAGAGGGCGAATTCATCTCTGCGCTGGAAGCTGCAAAGCCAAAACCAGACGAGGCAAAGTTCATAATCACAGATTTAATAGCAGAAGAGACAAATCCGACACAAAACTCCAAGAAAAATACACACACTGCTAAAAGTGTCAATCTCACCCGGAAACCAACATCCACATTTTCTACAGTTCAGCCCTCAACCGTTACACCGACATCTCCTCCCAAACCACAAGTGAGGAAACCTTCAGCCAGACGACAGCTCGCAACCACCAGAACAGCAGCAAAAACCAACAGGCGGAGCAGAAGCAAAGCCATCAGGAAGGAAAAGAAAAGGTGGAAGAATAACAAAACACAACGAGCACGAGGTAGGAGGAGGAACAGCAGGCCACCAACGCACTTCCCCTACTTCAAAGACGGCCGCTGTCCAGCTGAGTGCTCCTGCTACGGAGGGTAAAACCGCGTTAGCACTTTAGCTTTACTTTAGCACGTTCACACGTACTGCGACATCGTAACTGTACGCTAACAATGTTAGCGGTACTCCAGTGTGTTAGCGTGTCAACCAAACTTCATTAATCATGTTAGCGTGTTCACGCAAATTAGCTGTAGGCTAGGATCTTCGCTCTGCTGTTGCATGTTAGTTTTACTGTAGCACATTAGCATGCTAGCACCCTGTAGCATGTTAGCACTTTAGCTTTATTTTAGCACAGTTACACTTACCCCAGACTGTTAGCTGTACTCCGCTAACATGTTAGGATGCACTCTGGTGTGATAGCATCTCCACTGCGCTTTAGCATTTTAGCTGTATTCTAGCATGTTAGCATATCAGCTGGAGTCTAGTATGTTAGCATGCTAGCCATACTGAAGTTTGTTTTATGCGGCGTGTTCAGCACTTTGTTTCAGCTGTTGTTGAATGTTGAATAAACAGAACTAAGACATTTTCCTTAACGAATGTTTCTAAAACTGTATAAAATAACTGTTTACATAAAAAAAATAACTTTTACTACTTTAACCATTTACTGGTAGTCAGAGACACTGGCTCCTGTGTCACTGGACGGATGTCAAGACTGACACAATCAGTCAGCAGAGTCAGAACTCACAGAGTGAAGAAAGCTCATGTCTGAATATGAACGTTTTCTTTAAAACATTTAAAATGTTGTCTGATGTATTATTAGACAAAGACAATCGTCATTAACTAAAATTTTCCACTATTTTCCAGAGTCGTCCAGTGCTCGGATAAAGGTATCGATCAGGTTCCCTATGGTATTCCCTATAATGCCCGCTACGTCCTCCTGATGAATAACCACATCAGCAGCATCCAGCTGGACCTGCTCAGTGAATACGTCTCTATGGAGTTCCTGGTTCTAAGCAACAATGAGCTCACAGATGGAGCCATCGAAGGAGCTTTTGAGGGCGTCCCAGCTCTAAAGCGCCTGTACTTGGATAAGAACCTCCTAGAAAGTGTGCCAGTTGATCTTCCAGTCTCTCTGGAGGAGCTTCGTCTGGACAACAACCACGTGAGGGTGATGTCAGAAGCAGCCTGGGAACGGTGTCCCTGGCTCTCGATTCTGAGCCTCCACAACAACAGCCTCGGTAATGGATCTGAATCTCTTCCAGATGGAGTGCTCGCTGCTCTACCCAACCTGCGTACTCTGAACCTGGATCACAACAAACTAGCCTCAGTACCTTTGGGGTTACCCCTGTCAATCAAGGCACTCTATCTGAGAGGGAACCTCATTGAGATGTTCCGCATAGGAGTTTTCAATGGTATATCAAAGCTGATGGTTCTGGACATAAGCGCGAACAGACTGACAAACAAAGGTCTCCTCAGGGATTCCTTCCTCAATGCAACCCACTTGGAGAGCCTCAACTTAGAGGGAAACAGGCTGAAACAAGTGCCCCGACACCTTCCTCCTTCACTGAAAACCCTAAACCTGGAGGGAAACCTCATATCCTCCATAAAGAAATCAACTTTCAGCAACCTGAAAAACATGGAGCACCTGGGCTTGGCCAGGAACAAGATCTTCAGAGTGGCACCAGGAGCGTTCTGGGTGTTGCCCGTCCTCCACCAGCTGGACCTGTGCCACAACACGCTTCACCAGGTGCCCAGACATCTGCCTCAAGGTTTGCACTCGGTTGCTCTTGCCCACAACAAGATCCGGACTGTCCCGCGGGATGCCTTCTGCTGGGGTGTTGAAAGTCTCAGTGGGCTTGTACGAGTCCAGTTAGAGCACAACTTGATGGACATGGGAAACTTGGACACGCAGGCTTTCAGATGCTTACGAGGATTTCAGGTGGTGCACTTCTACTGAGGTGCTGCTCCTTTAAAATGGAAAAGATAAAAACAGTTGCTGCTGATGATACTAACTCCTCCACTTTGAAACTTGACCAACAATATTTAAGATGTGTGAAGTGCTTCTTCTCTGAGCTCTGAGCTGTCGGTGGCTCCACACTGGTGGGATTTACGCTCCCTGACTCCTATTAATCCAAATAAACGTGCAAATGAGTAGAACGAACACTGTAGTTAAAATGTCCAGATTATGATTTCATGACTTATCTACCATCTTCTTATGATTGAACATTGGTGCATCTGAGGTTATAAAAAGAGGTAAACAAATGTTGTAGTAATACTATGCACAAACCCAGGAACCAAACATGCTTCTCCTTGGAGAGTTTTTTCTAGCTCTGTATGATGTCATAGAGGGCGGGATTTTATCACATAATCATATTATCCAGTAGCCAAGCACCAAGCCACTCAATCCAATTATTTTCCTCCTCGATACAAAGAAGTCGACTAGTTCTCCTGGATTTGACTTTGGTTTCCAGAGGACCGGTACCAACGGATGCAGAAAAAACTGTCTCTGGATGCCACTGGATTCACACAACCGACCATGTGATTGACAACCATAGAGCGCATGAGAAGAACTGGACAACCTCCTGTGATGTCACACATGGGTTCTCTGAGGGGGGCTGTTCACCTGTTCAAGTCTCTTTTCCTGGTACTGTACGGGTCCCTGATGTAAATGGGCCTCCAGAAATCCAACGTATCAGCAAAACTGGAGCCAAATCCACTCTTTTTTAGGAATCGTTGCTTATTTTAATTCTTGATATTTGTTCTGTGACAACTACGAGCTATTGGAGTTACGCTGCCTGCAGAGATGCTGTAGCGAGTAAGATGAAATGGCTGCGTAAAGTTAAGCTTTCACAGTTTCTGAGTTGTTCTGCATCACACGTCATGTTGAATTTAGATGCATTTAGATGCATTTAGATGCATTTAGATGCATTTAGATGCACCGTCTTTGCTCACTGAGGAATCAGCTCTTCTCAGATGAGTTCCCTTATTTTCTTGGTGCAATATTTAATTTGTCTAATAAAATATAGAAAAAAAACACCTCTAGAAACATTGCATTAATAGAATGACTTCTTCCACCCACTAAGAGGCAAACAGAGGTCATCCTGTGTTTCTTCAAATTCTTCAGTGGGCTGAAACGTTTGTTTTTCTTTGTTTGTGCATCCCTGTTATTGCCACTGATGAAATACGTCACTGGAGCTCCAGAGTAGGTTTGGGTCTCCTCGGTTTACCTCCGTAGAGACATTTTAGTCAAAATAGAGGCTAAAGTGGAATTTCTGTACGATAGGATTCCTCTGGGAAACTTAGTTGTTATGTTTGTTGTTGCATAAAAAATGCTACACATGGATGGATGGATGGATGGATGGATGGATGGATGGATGGATGGATGGATGGATGGATGGATGATGGGTGGGTGGATGGATGGATGGATGGATGGATGGATGGATGGATGGATGGATGGATTGATTGATTGATTGATTGATTGATTGATTGATTGATTGATTGATTGATTGATTGATTGATTGATTGATTGATTGATTTTCAGTCTTGGTGTTGCCATCAAACGTAAAAATGGTCAAAATGTTTCATAAACAGTAAACATGTCTCACTGTCAACATGTGGTACGTCTTCTTCGATGTTTTCACATGAACCACTAGATGGCGCAAACGCACAGAAAAATGTTTCGACGAAGATGCAGAGATATTTACAGTTTCATTCCTGGTTGAAAAATTTGAACATATGTAATTAAAGAAGCATACGAATACGATTTATTTGAGGCTGAAACAAGACTTAAACAAGAATGTGAGATAAAGTATGAGTTTTGCAGGTTTACTGACTTTATTTGTGATTTCAGAGGTAAATGTAATAAAAGACAGATAATGAACAAATGCTTTTCGTTTTGAAAATGGAAAAGCAACTTCAGCCCACGTGGAGGTGCTCTGCTCTTTTCTCTCTTTTGCCTCTAATAGTCATCGACGTGGCACTGAACCCTCAGGGCCCGGGAGTGGGGAGCAGGAGGAGCAGGAGGAGGAGGAGGAGGAAGAGGGGGAGGGGGAGGGCTGATCCGGGCGCCGCTGGCTCCTGCTGCGTCCGTCCAGAAGGGAAGAGCCGTGGCGGGTGCAGGCGGCTCACCAGCACCTCCCTGCGGTCCAGTAGGACCCCGACCCCGAATCTGAACACCTCCTCTACCTGAGAAGCCCTCCTTTTGTCTCTCCCTCTGCACCTCTCTTCCCCTCCTTCAGTTCCCTTTTACACACGTCACCTCTTACAGTCCTTTTCATACCTGCGAGCGCATTGATCTTCACACGAGTGAGAGACATCATGTGAACTTCTCCCCTGACAGACTCGGAGCCCGTGGGCTCGTCTCAGCCGTCTGGCAGATGGTTGAACTTATCTGCGTGCTTCTGCACCCTGAGCACAACGCTGTCTTATGTTTAATCGATTCCAACAGGAGGTGCGCTCGCATCCTCCCGTAATAAGCCCCGCTGCGTCTGCTTCTGCCCCTGTCCTTGGATGCACGGCCCCTCCAGTGTTCATCCGTTGGAATTTTCTGGCTTTTGCATCTGACAAAAGTCTAAACGCTGCAGCTGAAAATACAAAAATCTGATCCCTTTTGTGATTCCTCCTCTCCGCAGCTGACCACATCCCATTAAGCTCCTGCTGGAATCACACCACAAAGAGGGGGAAGACAAAAAAGAAGAGAGCCGTAACAGGATATTAAACCACACCCTGGATGTGATCCGGCCAGACGGACCGACTGCACGGGCTGTGGCTCGATTCAGCTGTTGTTTCTCATATTTGTAAAACTCAGGCCTCCTTCTTTATCCTGCATCTGAAGCTCAAGTATGTATTTTATCTGCTGACACAACTCTTTTAGTTTTGAAAATGAAAACGATTGCGTGAAACTTTTATGTTAACAGTCTAAGGAGGGGATCGTGACTCAGTGTGGAGCAATGCAGATGCAGAAATAAATCAAAAATAAAAACCATCTACTTCTGTTGAAAAGTGCGTTTATGGTCCTCATTTTCCCTTCTACACATGCACATAAAATCTCCCACTGGCTGCTTCCATCCTCTAAAACCAACCCAAACCCCACTTTCTCCTCCAACTTAACCTTAAATCAAAGCAAAAGTCAGCCCAAACCCTGAAGATGAGCTCGACCGTTGTGACCCGGCTGCTGAGTCGCAGTTACTGTCGATGTTAAAGCACTTCTGAGACGTTATGTGGCGTCCTGGAGCGCAGTAACGAGACTGGTGGAGAGGGGGCGCTTGAGTTAGCGAGAGGAGAGGATGAGAGGGAGAAAATCGGGAGGAAAAGAGGGAGGGAGGGGAGAATGTTCGGGAGGAGGGGATTGAGAGAGAAACCATGGGAGCCAGAGGGACCTCCGGACACGTACACTGGCCCAGAGCTGCACTAACATACATGTGTGGAGGCACACGGCTGGAGAAATCCTGCATGGAGTCATGTCCAGGCTGTGTGTCCTCCAGCTTTACGTTCTCACAGCTGGACATGTGACCGTCTGAGAACATGTGCTGCTCCACAAGAGGAGCTCTGAATGTGTCAGATGAGGCTCTGCAGCAACACACGAGCATCTGTGTGGCATCTGCTGACAACAAAACACCTGAATGAGGAGCATACTGCAGTCTGGTGTGATGCAATGACAATATTCGGACATTCGGACGCTTGTCAGACCTCTATAGTCATGTGCAAAAGTTAGGACCCCTCTCTTTCATCCTGTTTGAAAACACAACAATAAAAAAAATCTTAATCTCAATATTAGATAAATACAACCTCAAGGGGGGCGACATTTAACTTTCACTGTGCTGTTTATCGAACAAACAAAAAAAGCCAGAGGGAAGGAAAATGTATCTGGGTAATACTAAGTACCCCCGTAACCCTGCCAGGATTTAAGAGGGTTAGTTTCAGCCAGGAGCTGCTTATCACAAGACCCTCATGAAGTGATCATCAGCTGGTCTGCAGACCTCTATGAAAGCAGATGTTGCTGGTCTGAAACATTCAGATGTGTGCCAAGAGGGAAAGACATCAGCAAAGGACTTCGAGAAGCAACCGTTGCTGCGATCTCAGAGTTAAAGTCCATGACAGAACAATTAGAAGAAGACTGAACAAGTACAGTTTAGCCTTCGGGAAGACTTTGTTCTGTCTTAAAACGTGTTAAAAGAATAAAGAAACTCAAGTGAGATTTGTAAAAAAGTCAATTTGAGCAAACCATAAGACTTCTGGAATAAAGTGGTGTCGATTCTAGCAACATGTCTTGATGGAAACTGAGGCTATCAGCCAAAACACCTCATTCCCACTGTCAAGCACGGCGGTGGACGAGTCGTGGTTTGGAGTTGTTTTGCAGCCACAGGGCCTGGACGCGTTGCAGTCACTGAGCCGACCTTAAGGCGAGGCCTTAAGAGCGCTGTGCATAAGCAAACAAACAACACATATATAAACCTCAACAGACTGCAGGAACGTGGGAACTTCCTGCACAACCACGAGAGACTCTGGTGAAGTCCTACAGGAGGAAACTGCAGCAAGCTGCAAGCTACCGAACCATGGAGGCACTTAGTAGTGCCCACATGACTAAAGTTTAGTTAAACATTCTGGCACAGTGATTAAAACGTTATTTTCTGTTGCTGATCTGAGCTTGTGTTCATTTGTTGTTCATCACGTTTGTGTCTGTTTGTGTCTGTGCCACACGACACTCAGATATTCATCTAAAAGAACATTTTCAGGCCTTCAGGATGTAACGAACCACAAAGGCTGGATATTTACTTTTAGACCGTTCGCATTATTCAGGGAATAAATGTGCAATAATCCAACCTGCCAGGTTGTCAGGAATGCCGCTCTGAGTTTTCCAGAGGTCCCACCTCAGAGCTGGAACTCTGGACAGGAACTTAATTTACATGAAGTGAAGCTGCCAAGTCGAAGCCTTCTATTAAATGTGATGGGTGTTTACCATTAAGTCGATACCTGTTTAGCCTCCAACATTTCCGGCTGCTGGACATTTGTCTGAGCCTGTTTATGGTTGAACTCACAAACAGCAATTATTGGATGTCTTATCGGCCCTGACGACCACTTTTATCCACCTCTCTCCACCAGACTTTACTGGGATGAATCAGACGCGAGCTTCTGCTTTTCATTCACACTCCTGGAAGATGGCTGTAACGTGCTCTTAAAGAAGTTAAACTGCAAAACTCATGAATCATGCACTGAAACTCAAAAATATGGCCTTTTAAAGCACATTATGCTCTTTTAAAAAGTGTTGACACTATTTTTATAAAAAGAAAAGAAAAAATGACAGAGGGAAGGAATGAACAGAGTTTAGGAAATGAATAGTACTAAAAAAACAACTTTTTTCTTCATTCTCTTTCACAAGGCCTCCTGTTACTTGATACTTGATATTAAAACAGCTTTAAATAGTTCATTTATGTGTTCAAACAGGCCTAAAACAGCTGATTCTGTTGTGATTTGTGAAACATGCTGTATGCAGATGATACTGCTCTATATCACGGTGACCAGTTTGACCAGTTACCAACCTGAGTTGGACTGCTCAGCCCAAACAGGTTCCAGAAACAACGTTTAGGAGAAAAAAATAAGAAGTTGAGTGAATTCAGGTGAGATCATTAGAAACGGGGATTAGATTTGTTAAAAATCGTAGCCTCTGAGGTCCTGATGTGTGTTGTTGTAGTTTCCAGACTTCAATTTAAAGCTCTCGCTTCTGTTCAATTAATTACCGTTTTTGCATCTTCAGAGGACATGTCTGGATCTTTCTTGATCCCATATTTGCCTGTTGGGAACGTTGGCCCATACTTAACTCACCCTGGTGATTTCCTGAAGCATCAAAGCATCTATCCCTCTCTGAGCTCAAATTACCTCCCTGCGAGGACCTCACCTGCTTATTATTACCTTCGTGAGCACAGTTTCTTCACTAATCGTCAGTATAACTGCAAATTTTCCAATAAAATAAAAAGAAAGGTTTTTGAATTTAAATAAAAGTTGAAACCAGATGGAAGTTTGTGGTGTATGTGTGTGTTTGCTTGTAGAGTTGAAGTGAGATTACGAGTTCAGGTGTTTCAATCTCACTGAAAATCCATCTGAAATGTCTTTTTTGTCGTGTCTGACCAGACCTCTTTGAGTCGATCTTTCTGACTGAGAGTCAAAGGTTAATCCTCCTTATGGACTTTCAGGAAATTCCTGGATTTATGTTGGCAGCCAACTGAATCCCCTCCAGTGCTCAAGTGTCCACCAGAAGTGGACGACAACAAGTCCGAACAGACACAGAGTGGCTGTCGCGTCATCCCACCCGGTTCTGGTCTGTTTTCTACAGAGTTCATTTAAGGACTAGTCAGGACTCTAGTCAGGACTCTAGTCAGGACTCTAGTCAGGACTCTAAGGGGGTGAAGAGTCTGTCTGGCACAAGACGCCCAAAATGATCGCCCAGGCCACCCCTCAGGTAGCGGTAAGCTTTAATCGTGGTCTAGACAGGCGAGCAAATCAGGTCACTAATAACAAAACATTGTTCAGGACGACTAAAAATAGAGACGTGGGAAGATGGCAGACGCTTTACAAAAATAAATCTGCTCCTCTTGTGTGAGTTTCCTTCAGCATGAGGACCGGTTTTTATCACCAGCAGCAGACGTTACCTAAGCAATCACCCGACTCCAGACTGTTTTTAATGTTAATGAGCAAAGGAATAAAAAAAAAAAAAAAAAAAAAAAAAGCAGACAAAGCTGAGTTGTTCAGGGGATTTCAGGAAATACCATCTAGGACCATGTAGGACTCGTTGGTATTTTTCAGGACCAGCGCCACACTGCATGGCCCAAATACACGACCAGAGTCCTCACCTTATTATCCAAAACCTCTGACGGGAGATGTTGATCCACTTCCTGTTTGGCAGCTATAAATTTAAAAAGCAGAACTGTTGAGAAGGCTTCTTTATTCTCTGACCATAACTGACAGTAAGCAGCTTTAATGTGACTCAGGCTCAAGAAGGCAGGGGGACGGAGGACACCAGTGGGGGGCCTGAAAGTCCAAACGGATGAGGATACAAACCTGGAGTTTGTCTGAAAGGCTGACGTCACGATACATTTATATACATTTATAACGATTAATGAAGGTTGAAGACTTGAAGACTCGTTAAAAAGATTCTGTGAGATTTACATACCAAACCATTTGAAAAGGACAACCCCCTTCCTGAAGCCACACCTCCACACCACAAACGGGTAAAGCCTGTAGCAGCTCCTTCATTCACCACTAGGGGCTGCCACCAAATGAGGGTCAACGTCCATGTAAAAATGTCCAACTTTAAAGCTTAAATTAACAAGTTTTTTCTAGTTATTCTTCTTACAGATTTTTTATGTACATCATCAGGTAAAATAAAATAAAGCCCATATTTAAAGAACTGGACAAACCCTCTGTAACGTCCTCCATGAGTTCTCTGTAAACTGCCTTTAAGGACAGTTGAAAGAGCCCCAAAACCCTGTGATCCATGTGATCCCCGTGATCTCTGTGATCCCTGTGATCCCCGTGATCCCTGTGATCACCTTGATCTCTGTGATCCCCGTGATCCCTGTGATCCCAGTGATCCATGTCATCCCCGTGATCTCTGTGATCCCAGTGATCCATGTGATCCCCGTGATCTCTGTGATCCTTGTGATCCCTGTGATCCCTGTGATCCCTGTGATACCTGTTATCCCAGTGATCCCTGTGATCTCCATGATCCCTGTGATCCCTGTGATCTCCTTGATCCCTGTAATCCCTGTGATCCCTGTGATCCCTTTAATCCCTGTGGTCCCTTTTATCTCCTTGATCCCTGTAATCTCAGTGATCCCTGTGATCCCTGTAATCCCAACGATCTCCATGATCCCTGTGATCCTCCTGATCCCCGTGGTTCTAGACTTATTTAGCGCGTCCTGTCGTTTCAGACGTCGTTTTGTTGATGAAACGAGGACTGAGCGCTACGTTTGACTTGTTTACTACGTGCTTTACTCCAACGCAGGAGCTGGGGCGGTCTTTTGATTGGTGGTTGGTCATCACTTTTTCCACTTTCTGACCTGTGAATAAAGACGTAACAGTGCATCATCACTGATATTATTGAGATAATAGCTGCACTGGAACC
This sequence comes from Xenentodon cancila, assembly GCA_014839995.1. NCBI lineage: Eukaryota > Metazoa > Chordata > Actinopteri > Beloniformes > Belonidae > Xenentodon > Xenentodon cancila. The sequence goes on along the minus strand of CM026219.1, from coordinate 1,996,435 downwards.
ATCCAAGGACGAAGCTCAGCTCAGGACCGGCAGCATCCACCTTCTACCTCACCGGGGGACGACCTCCGGGTCGTTGCTCGCTTGTCCCACCTGCTCCAGGTTGACCTTCACCCTCTTTGATCGACGGAGTTCACCTCCGCTGGAACCGAGCTCTGATGAAGACCTGGGGACCTGCTGGGCTGCAGTCAGCCGGCCATTGGAGGTCCCAGTGGTGCTGGAGCGGAGCTCGGAAATGCAACATCAGAGCTGAGAATGGACGGACAGATTTGATTAGAGTGAACAGACGCAAAGAATGAACTTTAAACAATTTTACAGACTTGACTCTAAATCCGGGAGAAGAGTTTCCAAAAAGACGGAGCTGAGACAGGAACAAGATCAAATCAGCAACATCCTTCTTGAACAGAGCGTGTTGAGCGGCAAGTCACGTCTCACAGGAGTAAAGTCGTCCTTCCTCTCAGACGTTTCAAGAACTTTTATTAAAACTCAAACATCTGTGACAAGTCTGTGTTTGGATGCAAATTCAACCAGCGATATTCCAGCAAACAAAGAAAAACCCCCGAAAAGAAGCAGAGCTTTTTACCATCACTTAACTCCTGTTTTATTTTCTCCTGAGATCATAAATCAATCATAGAAACTGGTACATTTTTATTTTACATTGGGCTTTTATAAATGTAGAATCCTGCGGCTGTAACAGACCACTTATCAAAACTCCAGTTAGTGTTTTCATCTGAATCAAACAGGGATTTACGGAGCAGCCGCGTGTTTGTGCCAAGCGTTGTGCAACCCTGACCTTTTACCAAACATGTTCAGTTGTTCAACAGTCTAAAAGTTACTTAAATCAAATGTGACATCCATATTTTGTGTGAAAATGTGAGAGCCAAGTCCAACATCTGTGCCTTTTGTTTTTTTACAGGGTTATCAAAGCGCCTGAAAAATGAGTGACGCTGCAGAGAGACTGAGAAAAAACACCCGAAAGTGCGAGCTGGTCGTCCAACGCTGCATGTTGGTGAATTATTGAATTTCCCCGAGTGTGGTTATTGTTTCAGTCCTGACATTTATAGCTTGTAGTGTCTGATACGTACACTCGACGATGAAAAATCTGATGTCTTTTGTTGTAGTATTTATAAGAAATGGAGCAGCTGTGCAATAATATTGGCTTAAGAAAGGATGGATCAGCTGCTTTGTCTGACAGACTTCTTTCCTTCGTCGTTTTGTTTTTGTCTTTTTAAAAACAGACAGAACTCGCAAAAACAATGGAAAATACTGGAAGTTTCCCAAAAATGGAGCCGAAAGCATCCTTTTTCCACCTCGTATAAACATCCGCAGACCTTTCAGGTGTCTGTAAACACAGTGCTAATGAGGAAAGACATCAGCAATGATTGTGGAGAAGCAGCTGTTACTGTCCATTGATTTCAGCAGGGTTATAAGATCATTTACATTATAAATCCATTGCAAATGTGGAGAAGTCAGATGTGTATTAACACAATGGTACCAGAGAAAGACATAAGTAATGGACCAAGAAAAGCAATTGTTTTTGCACATGATTCTGGAAAAGATTAGAAAACTATTTCTAAACACTTTATTCACTGGACTTAAACGTTTAATACAGCTGCCAGTCTTTGGAGGACTGGACAGTCCAAAAAATCAATTCCACAGTCAGACTGGACAATGTGAAGAGGATGTACAAAAAAAACCCAAACTTTTCAAAAGTACAATTTCTCAAGACTGAACAAGTATGAGTTGGTTGGAAAGGTTCTCAGAAGAACGCCTATTCGCTGTCTAAAAACCAACAAACAACAGCACAGCTTAGGTTTCATCTGAACAAGACATGGGGCTGATATGAGACCCTCCCCTGACCCTGGCTGCCATCTCGTACTCTGGTTCACAGTCACTAGGTAGGGACCTGTATGCTGAGAACCATGTGGTGAGTTCATCATCTGAATGAACTGTCGGCCACAACTGCTGGAATGACCAAGACCAAGACCAAGAGGCCATAACAGTCTTAGCTCTAAGGGTATGTCTCTGGCCATCCCGTTCCTGTGGTTGTTTTATCAGACTGGTTCCTGTCCCTCCTCAGATGGTTGCAGCACATCTGTTTCCAATCACATATGCAGTATTTAGCCATCGGACCTTCTTCCACTCGCTGCCAATTGTTCTGTTTCCTCAGTGGTACCTACAGTGATATTAAGGTTGTTTCATCAGGAAGGAACCACTGTTTGTGTCTTCCAGAGCCATCGCCACCAAGTTCGCCAAGAAGGCAACCTCTGCTGAACCAGTCAACTATTCTACATGTGCTGGTTCCGGGCCAACCAAACTCCATGTTGTCCCAAAATCCCAGTTACCAAGAGGTCACAAGTCTGGATAACGGAGGAGGGCTGTGTCAGGAAGCTCCTCCTTGATTCATCACCTTAGTCAGCCTGGTAATGATCCTTCTGCAGGTTCACCAACGAAGGGGTTTGGATGCAAGAAACTCCCGGGAGCCATGCTGTCAGGGGCAAAAGCCCCTGGAAGTCTCCCACGGAAAATTGGTCCTTGGGACAGGCCAGAGTAAGAGCAATTAAATCAGACTTGTAATGACGAAGTTATAGAAGTAGCACACTGTCCCTTGTTCGGGGGTGGCTTTTACTGGGTCCAACCTGGGGCCAGACCTGGATGAGAACTTGTTGGGAGGAGGATTGTGGTTTCACCCATGGGACATGGTCATGCGTTGCAAACGCACGCAGGCCTGCCCGCCTTTGGGCCCGCCGCCAAAAAAGGCAGGTGCTATGTGGGATGGACACCAGCGTCCCAGCCCTCAGTCACGGAAACTGGGCCGGGCAGAGGCCCTGCGGTGGACCTGCAGGAGGAACTACATCTCTCAGCTGACTTGGGAACACCTCTGGGTTCCCCTCGGAGGAGCCGGAGGAGAGCAGGAGTTGATGGATGGATGTTAGGAAGGGCTGCCAAATCAACATGCGGCACAAGAACTGTGACGACGCCTAGAATGAAACCAGGACGAGTCTTACAACCATCAGGGAGTGTTTTTTTTTTTTGTCCCAACCACCTCTTGTACGTTCTCCAGTTTCTATAAATTTTAATCAGAACATGATGTTCTGTGACTCAGCTGCACTGTCATCCATAACCTCAAGATCCATGGTCAGGAGTTCCCACCATGCATCAGGCATCTGAGTCAGGTTAACTGGAAAGCAGTTGAAGTTTTGACGTGAGTTAAACTCTTTAGTGGTTAAAGAATTTCAAAACACATTCACGTTTGGGGTGTTAAGTCAGTGCTGCCAGGGCTGCTAATAAAGTTTGAAGTTGAAAACGTGGCTGTGAGCACACCTCGGTTCTCCTGTGGTCTTCGTTCCCGTCAGCGACAGACTTCACACTGAATCGAGTCTGCAGAGTCGCCCAAACCTGGACGAGAACATGTGGAACATATGCGGAAAGAATGAACTCAGACGTTCAAGTAAACTCAGGTGTATCCAAGAGCAACCCACTGACTGTCTGGCCGACCGGCTCCAGTATCCGGACTAAACCAGTCAGGCACAAGTTCTCCATCAGAAATACCAGGAACAAATAATAATCCAATTAATCTTTAGTTCCCTGCCGCTGAACGAGTGGTTGACAGATGGACACTCCAAGAATAGGATTATTTTCATGTCACACTGAAATATTCGTGGTCTTTTTAAAGTTTGGATCAGTTGCAGCCTTTTGGAAGCCGTCATGAGAATTGTGTAGAAAGTCTGACCGCATCTCATCCGTTCCATGCAAATACGCTCTGTTTCTGACCGCAGATAAATGATCAAGAATCTGGGAGAGAGAACATGTGGCCGACACCTAATTGGCTTCAGCCTCCGTGTGCCAGTCCTCCTCCCCTCTTGTTGTGCAGATCCCGCTTTCTACAAGCGATTTCACTTCATCAGCGGGCCAAGAGAAGACAAAAAAACTGTTTGTATTCGGTTTTTTAAAGCTGACCTGAACACGTGGATGAATACTGAAAACCGTTTTCCATCTTTGAGTGGGTGTTCCCTGATGCCTCAGATGTTTCTGTACAAAGTGTTCGTGCCGACCACCACAGTCTTTTAATACTAAGTACCTTTTTGTAGATCCACCTTCAGCAGCAGCAACTAAGTGCTTGTTTCTTTTATGACTTGGTCTTTCACAAGATTGTGGGGAAGCTTTGGCCCATTTTTCTCTACAACATAGTTTCAGCTCCTTGAGGCTTTTAGAAGGTCTTTTAAGGTGCAACCACAGGAGTTCAATCGAGGTCTGGACTTTGACTCGGTCATTCCAAAACCTTGAGATTTGATGGATCGTTGTCCTGTCGCATGACCCAGTTTCCACGGAGCTTAAGCCATCGGTCAGACGACCTCATGTCGGACCTCCACCTGGAGGCAGAGCGCCACCTGGAGGTCTGGTCTCACCAGTAAACCGGACGAAGCGTGCAGGTTCGCCGGCGAACAGTCGGTGTGCAGCCACACTTTGGATGACCGGCACTTATCAGGCGTCGATGCTTGAGAAGGTTCTCATCCTCACCGCGACACCTTCCTCAGATTTCAAAGTCATTGGATGCCAACGCTGCTTTTATTACCTTTTTAGGTAATTTAGGTACCTTTAGTCAACTGAGGTCGTCTGAAATGTGCTGTAAAAATAAACATCGAGTTTATCTCACTTCACATGAGCCGGGATCAGGTCCCCAGTCCGGTGGCTGCAAACCAGCTCCATATCATGACCCCCCACCACCGTGTTTGACAGTGGGTCTGAGGTGTTTCTCTAAACATGGTTTTGGACTTTTAGACCAAACATCTCTTTGGTCTCATCTGTCCATCCAACATTGTTCCAGAAATCTGCTGCTTTGTTCAGACACAGTTTTGTGAACCTCAGTTGGGCTTCAGATGAGGTTTTCTCCAGGAAACTCTTCAAACTAACCCTACTTGTTCCGTCCTCTTCTAATTGACTTCAACAATTAACATCCTCATTGTAGCCTGAGATGCTCTTTTTCTTTTCTGAGCATTGTGAGTCATTTTGACGACTGTCAACTGTCTTGAAAGTTTTTTAAAATTTATATACACATTTGTAAATATATTCCATATATATTGAATAATCTTACTCATTGTAGAATATTGGACTCCAGGTTGTTTGGAAATGGTTTTATAACGGTTTTTGACCATTGCTGATGTCTTTCCTTGTTGGCTTTGAGTTAACTCGCACCTCAATATTCCAGAGCAGCAAACAGCCAAAGCATCCGCACATCTGCTGATGATCATCACCAGCTGGCTGCGTCTTACCCTCTTAAATCTTATGTGAGCAGTAAGGGGGTACTTAGTAATGTCCACAGTACTAATATTGGTACTATTATTTAATACTTTATTGATCACTTTGGCTTAGCCTTTTGTTAAAATGCAACTTTCTTATGGAAAAAAAACAGCTTAATGTTGTTGATTTAAGGTTGTATTTGCCATGAATATCGGTTTTCATGATGTTGTTACACAAAAACAAAGGAATAAAAGAGGTTTAACTAACTGTTCCACATGACTGCATGGCTGTGTGGACTGCTCCGGCCCCCGCCGTGTGCGTTTCGGTCCCTTGTGATTTTTGGCATTTCTGAACATGGATGTATGTGCAGCAGCAGCAGAGATGGGACATGGCCTCATAGTTCTGCCATGATGTCAGCGAGGAAGTGGGAGTGAAAAGTAAGCACACCATATCACATAAAAACACGGTAAACCGAGGAACTCCTCAACCCCAGCTCCTCAACTGACAAAAATACTAACATTTTATCATTCTGTCAGTTGTGTTGTGGGAGAAACTGAAAATCCTGTTGAGAAAAACCGTCGACAGCACGGGCGAGTGTCAGACGGTGTCTGCTCCACTCTCAGACGCTGCGGCAGCCTGCAGGTTCCTGCCGCACAGCCGATGAAATAAACTGTTCCTGAGGCACATGAAAGCATGAATGCGGTTGGAATGTGAAAACCTTTCTTCTTGGAAACTGCCTTCAAAAGTATACAAAGGAAGTGTTTCATCCGATAAAAAGAGACAAAACACTTCCTTTTTGTTTAATTACAACCCACGTTGTTGGTAAAACTCCCCTGGTCTGGATTCGCAGTGAGGAGCGTCGGCCGTCCTGGCACATGCCGCTCCTGCCACAGAGCGGGGTGGCGACGCTGCGACGGCCTGCGAAGGACCAGCGCTCTTCATCCAGCTCTTTCTCACAGACACAAGCCGCACCAGAGTTTTCATGCTGTGGTTTAACAGTCAGAAACGGTCAGACAGTCAGTGGCTCTGCTAACATTCATCCAAGTCTGTCAAATACTTGGGTGAATCATCAAGTAGCTGCAGAGATCTGTTTGCAGTAAACAAGCCGAATCACTTTGTTGTATCCTGTCCATCCATTTCAGCTCGTTTTATCTTCAATACACAGAAGTGGTCCGGTTCTTCTGGATTCGCTTCTGATTACCAAGAGAAAGCAGCAGCAGATGCAGAAGACATGACTTCTGGACGGCAAAAAAACAATTAGAGAAACAAAGCATACGCCGTGTAAGAAGAACTGGACAAGTCCCTGTGATGTCACTCCCTGTGATTTTGAAGATTGTTTTGCTGCGCAGAACCTTGTTGTAAATGCAGGACGCTTGACATCGACCACCAGCAGCAATGCTCACGGCATGTCCAGCATGCATGTGCTGGAAATGACGTTCAAATATCAATGTTATCATTATTTTCCGCAGTTTGTTTTACTTTCTGCAGCCGCTTCGTGACTCATTCAAACAAGATTTTTCCTCATCAGCTTTGCTAAAATCGTTGAGAAAAACAAAAGACGCTGGGGAACATGTCGGCCTCGTCTCGGCGACAGCTTGTTTATAATCGCCTCTCTGAACACGTTTTGCTTTTGGTTCTCTGTTTTACGCAACTCTGTGTTTGTGCTTCTTTTCCAAATAGTGAAAATATTTGACATTTTCAGAAATAAATAACTGGCCCCTCGCAGCCACATGTGCTGGAGCTGGACAGGATGTGTGTCTGCTGGGTCAGATGTTGCCTAATACGTCCACGAGTGTGTGCGCATCTGCTTATCTCGTTATTTGGCAGCTGTGTTTTCTCCAAACGGACAGAATTGATGACCGGAGTCCAAATGGACACTCGCTCTTCTCATTTGACTGTAATTCTGTATTTTGTGTTACCAGCTGAGGGAATATTTAGAGAAACAAAAAACAAGGATCCGCGGTGACGTCATTCATTTTCTCGCCTGTTTTTTAAGTCGTTGTTATATTAGCCGTCTTCACGTTTTCTGACGCTCTGGCGTTGCAGCCAGACGCAAACCAGTTGTTGCTTGCGATGGACATCTCTGCGATGGCGTTCTGCGATGGCGTTCTGCAGCTGATGCGTTTCCCAGACGGACGCTTCAAGCTTCAGCTTTGCCAAATGACACCCGAGAGCCCGGGACGGCTCGGAGAAGACATCACCCTCTTTACAGTCAGGCTTTTCCACTGAAGCACTCAGACCCTCACGAGAAGGAAAACGCCGCCAGTCTGGTTAAATGTACATCACTTTACATAACGTTTCAGTTACACGGCGGAGTTTTACAGTTTAACGTCACGTTCTAAACACTGTGGTAACAAATCCTCCGATTCGGGAGAGAGTCAGTCTGTGTACAAAGTCTGAGCCCACCTTTTGATCATATGTTGAATCCTGAGAAGCTCCATGATTCAGGACCCTGTAGATGTACCTTCAGGAGGAGGTTCAGGTCTGGATTTTGACCCGGTCAGTCCAAAACCTCCGCTCTTGTTTTGTTCGTCCGTTCTGATGTGGATAAGCTGCTGTGTTTGGGATCATTGTCCAGAGACATGTCCTCACATTTGTCTCTAGAAGACTCTGGTCTACAGAGCAGCTCGTGGTCCTCTCAGAGACTGACAGGTGTCCAGGTCAGATGCAGTTTTGTGAACCTCTGATGTTCTTTTTAGACAGAAGAGGTTTTCTCCTGAAAACTCTTCCAGTCTGCTGCTAACTGGACCTCAACATCCAACATGCTCCAGTGAGGCTCTGAGATCGAGCTCTTTGGTTTTGTATTTCTGCCACTGTGGTGAAATTTGCTGGGACGTCCACCCCTGAAACGATTGAGAACGTTGGAAATGGTTTTTCAGCCCTCTCTAGACAGATGTGCAGCATCAGTTGCTTCTGTAACAGCGTTGCTGATGTCTTGCCTTCTTGGTGTTGTGTTAACACCCACACCTGAATCCTCCAGACCTGCAGACCACAAAAACATCTGCATTCATAGAGCTCTGCGCACCTGCAGTTCATCAATGATGGCGATTGATCCAATCAAATCTTATGGAATCATTGAGGGGGTCCTTAGTATTGACCACGTGGTCCTATTTCTTTTGAGCTTCACCTTTATTAGATACAGAGTCATAAAAGTGAAATGTTGCAGTTCATCTATGATGACTTTAATAATGTTTTTAAATGATGATTAAAGGAGGTGCTGCTACACGATTGTTCTTGCTGTTGCTTTGCTGCTGCAATCAAAACTCGTTTTACACGTCAGACCTGCGGGAAAAGCCGCAAATCACTCGATTCATCACTGCGTTGCTCTCAGAAAAGCCTCGCAGACATTCGCAGTCTTTCTTTTCAGCTCCATTTATTCATCACGTTCCTGCAGAAGACGAGCTGAAACGCGGAGACTTGGACGAAACTGTCCGCGTCATTTAGACGGATGGCGCGGAAACACTGGACACGCCCTTTCATTTCAGTTTGGACACGTTTAAAACATGTCACTGGGGAATAAGCGCGTTTCTGGAAGAGTACGCACGTGGACGAGTGCTGCGGAAGAAAGAAAGCAGAACGTTACAAATACGTTACAAATACGTTACAAATACGTTACAAATATTGTAACATTTCTTGTCTTTTTATCAAGCAGCTGTTCTGCCTTATTTAACCCTATTTAACCTTATTTAACCTTTTCAGTCACATTGGGAATAATCTAAATATATGTGTTAGTAGCTGCAGTTGTTTGTAGGAGACGTGCACGCAGAGATAAAACCGGATTTGACGTGAGCTACGCGCGTTTCTGTCAGAACGGCTCCGGTTTCTGCGGTTAATCCGTTTCTCTGCCTTCTGCGCCATCAGGACGCACTGAAGCAACTTCCCACCGAGCTGCTTTCATTCAGACTCTTCATGTGTGCAGCCGCTGGGAAAAATAAATGTCTGAACACGCAGATAAAATGTCACAAACAAACACCCTGCACATGTCAAGAAATCTGCTGCATTACAGATAAACACAAAAATGTGCAAAGAACGGTGGATTTCTCAAACCACTGGCACCAAACGCAGTAAATAAACTGAAAAAAGCTGCTTTAAAGCTGCAAAAATGAGTTTCCTTCTCATGTTCACATATCTGTTTCCAATATTTGAAAGAATATTTAATTTGGCTTTCAGTTTTATTGCCAAAAGAGACTTCATTGTGTCTTTTGGTGCCAGCAGCTGACTCATGAACTTTCTCTGAATTTGTTCAGAGTATTTCTACATGGAGTGACTTTATGTAATGCAGCAACACGTTTGTTAACAGGACTCTAAACTCGTGAAATTTATTTGATGGGATTTCTGCTTCAGGGCATCTCAACTATATGTTCTTGTCAGGAAATTCCCTGCAAAAACAGCCCCTGTAGAAATAAGCTTAATATTCTATAAATCTAGTCAAAATGATCTTTTTTTAAGTAAACATATTTTAACCAATGAGGTAGGACTCTTTTCTTGAAACAAAGCTTTTTTTATTATTATTTTGATTTAAAAAAGAACTGTGTTTTGGCAGTGTAAAGTTGATTAGTATTATTATTTCATGGTTTGTGTCCAGCCGGTCTGATTGACGTTTAAATGGGTTCGCTACGTTAATAGTTGCTGCATTTGACTATTTTTTTAACTAAAAAGACAAAAAAGCTCAATTCATCAGCAAAGTTTAGAGAAAATGTTTTCTTTTGCCTGCCCTAAAACCTGGAGTTTTAAACAACACTAAAGTTTTCATCCAAATGGAAGAAAATCCGTGAACGGCGCCGCTCTAGTGGCCGTCTGTTACAGTTGCTCTGTTAAATTAGGTTCTTCTTGAACTGTTTTCTGTCTAAACTATATCTTTTGTTTATCATTTTTTTATGCTGTTCTGCTTTCACATGTTTTTGCACTTCTTTCAGATTTGTTGTGGTGGGTTGTCACGACAACGGAAGTCTCCACCAGGCTCCACCTGGAAAACTCAAGAAGGGGATGTAGAAGAAGAGCAGATGCAGGTTTGAACCGTGCTTCCACCTGGATCATCGCGGAGAGTTCCACTATTCCTGGGAGAATTCCTGCTTTCCTGTCATCTTCACGGCTACTGCCAGGCAGCAAACACCCCGCTGGATTCGTTAACTTTTCATCCCAACAGTAAAACATTTATTTTATTCCCTAAATAAAGTCGTTTTTATTTTTAGATTTTATACGTATCTCTATTTAAGTCCCTCCTTGACAACAGGCTTTTGTGTCCTAGAATTTGAATGTAAATCATCTTCGGACAACGTTTTTTACACTTACAGTTAAATTATAAAACTGCCAACAACAGTAACTGCAGGGGGCGGGGCTTACCAATGTGTGTCCAGATTTTCTTGATGGTATACCATTTGGAGTAACTCTTTAAATAAATTCAGTTTCAGACAAAATGTTGGTTCCTTTAGTCTGATCGAATGGAAACCATTAACTGTCAGTCAGCAGCTTCTGTGACGCTAAAATGGTCAGGAACCAGCAGCAGACCAGCGATAAGCAGCAGCAGAAATGAAACCACAGTTTGTCCAGAAACTGCTTCGTCTAGTTCATCTTATGATTTCCTTCGTCCAACAGATTGGTGTACTGGTTACATACTAGAACTTTAAAAGATCCTGGTTTCTGTTCAGCTCAGACTTTAGAGATCAAATCATTTTTGAAGATGTTTAGAAAAAAAAGCAGACACGTTGGAGCCAATGGACTCGCGATGTTTTGGGAATCACCAGAAACTTTAAACGTGCGACCGTGTAACCAGTACGTTTTGTTTAGTTTTATGACATCTAAGTCAATGAACAAGGGAAAAATGCAGATTTGTAGATCTCAGAGCTCCTTTCTATGAAAAGCTTGGCAGTTTGCACATCTGTTAAAACACAGAGCGCTCTGGAAGATCACATTCACGTTGTTGGCAGACTGGAGAGCCGTTTGGCTCTTCACCTCGGCCCAGTAAATCAGAAACAGACTGGAATGGAAAGAAAGGCAAATGCCCAGCGAGCATTCAGACATTAACGAGGTCTCGGTGAGCGTTCGCAGTTTTAGAGACGTACGAGAACTTCTCAAAGACTCACCAAGAACATGGTTAATCCTGCATCTGCTCACAGTTTTGGACACGACCGTCTGACTTCGTACCAAACGTTTATGTTCGTAGCAAGAAAAAGAAGAAAATGAGAATTAACTAAAACCACACTGGATTAAATTTAAGTTAATGATGCTATTAAATAAAACAAAACAAAAAAAAAACAATAGGTCAGTTTGACTTACCCAACACATCTTTCACAACTGCTCATTCTTTTCTTTGTGTGGTGAAAAATGTTGTAAAATCTATTTTTTTTAAACAGCTGCCTCAGCGCGATGACCAATAAACATTGTGTTTCATATAGTTCATTTGTGGGACTCCTCAGTATAAACACCTGCCAACAGGAGGGTCTGTTTTCTGCTAATAAGCAAAGCCACAGTGAAATTACACTTTTAGGGGCATTTTCAGGGGGTGATTTTCTCTTTTCCACTGTTGTGGTACTCGTGGGTGCATTTAAAACGGCTGCATGTCTGTAAACGATGACTGGTGGTGAGCAGAAGACAACAACTCCCATATAGTCATGTTCTTCAGTGATATTTAGTAACTGACCTGAATATGATCATCGGCCGACTACCACACCACCTCCACCCTTTGGCTGCTCCTACAAACGTTGTCCATAAATGTTATGATCAGAATCGGTGACAAAAGCGGCCCTGATGGAGTCCAACTCCCACCTGATGAATCTGGCTCACTACCAGCGATGCACGCCAAACTCTCGCTCCGCTAAGGGACGGGATAGCCCTTACCAAGGACCCAATCCCCCGTACTCCCAGATCTCATCCCCACAGGATACCCTGAGGAACATGGTTGAATATCTTCTCCAAGTCCAACAAATAAAGGTGCAGTGGTTTGGGCAAACTCCCATGGTGGTTGGGTGGCGAAAGGATTCCATCTCTGCTGTTTGCTGATGATGCCTTTCTGGTCAGGCTTCTGTAGGACAACCTGAACCTGGTCAGTGGATGGAAGTATAATGTAAAGCCTTCAATTTGGAACTACGTGGAATTATAACAATATGATTATTATTAACATTAATAACATAATAATAATTAACATTTAGTAGTTTGTTTGGAGCTGTAACCAGGAGAAAGCTGAAGCAAATGACTCAAAGCAGGACTGAGGTTCAAAAAACTGCATCAGAGCAAAGCACAAAACATCTGGAACAATGTTGGACAGGTGAGACTTGTGGTGCAGATGTTTGGTCTCAGTGTCCAGAACCGTGTTTGGAGAAAACCCAACACGGCATTTCAGGAGGAACATCTCATACTATCAAGCATGGTGGTGGAGGGATGATGGTTCAGGGTTGTTTTCCAGCCACAGGACCTAGACACCGGTCATTGAGGGTTTTTTACACCATCATGTTTTAGGTCAGCCTAAAGGAATTCTGGGTATGACTGCGGTTCACGTGGTTCAGCATGGGAACAGCAACTGCACTCCGTGGAACACCACAACAGCCAGACCACAGCCTCTCTGAAGATGCGGTCTTGTGTTGGCGTTGTGGCGCGATGCTGTTCGGATCTTTCGCTGCAGGACGGTTGTCATGGAAACCATCTGCTGGACAGCTAGTCCAAGCTGATGCACCAGGACAAAAGTCCAAACACAGCAGCTAATCCACATCGGAATGGCAGAAAAACAGAAGAAGAATCAAGGCTTTGGAATGACCTGGTCACAGTCCAGACCTCAACCTGATTAAAATGCTGTGGTGGGGCCGTAAACGCCAGAACGCCCAATGAACCGAGGCAACCTAATGAAGAAGAAAGGACCAAAATTCCTCCACAACCACGTGACGGACTGATAAACGCATACAGGAAACAGCTACTTTAAATTCTTGACACACAATTACAGCTCAAACTAAAAATGCATGACGATTTAAAATGAAAATAAAAGTTATACTAATCAAATCTAAGCATCCATTCACAGAGTTCTTGAAACTAATGAGGAAACGTCTTTATTGGGAGTGTTTCCCACCTTGACTGCTTTGGTTCATACGTGTTTCTTATCCATGCTGTTACCGTAACCAACGTTTTAATCCCGTAATATCCATCTGTGTTTGACTTGGTACCCGTGATGCTGCAGCGTGAACACAGATCGACTCACCTTTGTCCTTGACTCCTTCTTTAGTTCACACATAAATGCTCCTTCTCTCTAACCTAATCCTTGCTCCAGTTTTTTAAAGCGTGCAATCACATTTAATCAGCAGCTTCACCATGTCCCTCTGCTTTATTACAGGACACGACGTGAACTTGGCAGGGTTCGAAGTGTGGGTGAACATTATTAGGATGAAAATAGATCTTGCGGTCGTCCACCTTTTCACCCACATTAAGTTGTGGATGAAATTCTTTACTGTGACATGGATCAGAGTCACTTTTAAGCACATATCCACACTAACAGCAGCGAGACTGGCAGCACCTCTGCCAACATTTGTATGTGGCGCTCTTACGGGATGGTCCATGGGTCCCAGGCTGGCCCCATGTGAATTTCTCACAGCGGGCTACATCTACATCAATGAAGAAGTGAAGAAGTCTGCAGTTCTTCAGCCATCCAAGAGACTTCAAGCTTCCTGAATCTTCATGTTAAATGTCCGTCTTTACAGCCTGGATAAAACACAGCTTTGGTCTCCAGAGAGAGATTTGACATCCAGGACTGCAGGAGGGATGAGTTTTTATGTACCTCAGCAGGTCACGTTCCATAAAGTCACACATGTTAAATCATTAAAGCTGTAGTCTCTTGATTGACGGCTAGCTATGACTGAAGCTCAGGTCCCACAGACAAGGTACTGCCATGGTCCGGTTTTCAGGTCTCTGTCCTCTGGTCTCCCCGGAACTGCCCCATCAGCTGGACTTGGGAGTTTACCATAAGGCTGAAAGATCACGTGAAAATTGCTCCATAGCATGGTCAACCTACCAGGCCTTGAACCAAGACCTACCAGACCTTGAACCAAGACCTACCAGACCTTAAACCAAGACCTACCAGACCTTGAACCAAGACCTACCAGACCTTGAACCAAGACCTACCAGACCTTGAACAAAGACCTACCAGGCCTTGAACCAAGACCTACCAGACCTTGAACAAAGACCTACCAGACCTTGAACCAAGACCTAACAGACCTTGAACCAAGACCTACCAGACCTTGAACCAAGACCTACCAGGCCTTGAACCAAGACCTACCAGACCTTGAACGAAGACCTACCAGACCTTGAACCAAGACCTACCAGGCCTTGAACGAAGACCTACCAGACCTTGAACCAAGACCTACCAGGCCTTGAACCAAGACCTACCAGGCCTTGAACGATGACCTACCAGACCTTGAACCAAGACCTACCAGACCTTGAACCAAGACCTACCAGACCTTGAACCAAGACCTACCAGGCCTTGAACCAAGACCTACCAGGCCTTGAATGATGACCTACCAGACCTTGAACAAAGACCCACCAGACCTTGAACCAAGACCTACCAGACCTTGAACAAAGACCTACCAGACCTTGAACAAAGACCTACCAGACCTTGAACAAAGACCTACCAGGCCTTGAACCAAGACCTACCAGACCTTGTTTCCAGATAATATGGCTCGTTGTGCAGGTAATTGTACTCAGAGACCACTCTGACTGGTTTTGAGTCGCCTGGAAGTGCATGAAGCATGAAGCAGCTACCTCCAGACCCAGTTTGAGGGCAGGTGTGAGCGCTAACAGTGTCCAGGGGACCAGATTGGACCTGTTGTAACGGCACAGCTATTCTGATCAAGCAAACATCACCTAGAACCCTTTCTGGACCATTCTAAGCTGACTAACGACACCAGTCCACCGCACTTGGCTTCCCGTTGCACGGTTGCCTGGGCTACTAGGCTCTGTCGACCTGTGGGGGACCGCCACTGGCCCCACCACTTGCAAGCTTAGGACATTTGTGGGTAACCGAGCGACCAGGAGTTCCAGCAGAGCTCCTCCAGTCTTTCTGGCAGCACTCGCTTCCGTTGTTGAATCTAAAATGACTCTTGGACAGTTTTTATTAGAATACATGTAATGGGATGTTCTAGCTGGCTTCCAGACTGCCGGGCTCCACATTCACCCATTTTTGGATTAACCAGCGTTTGCTGGCATCAGTTCTGACAAACATGGTGCCAGGCATTAAGACACAAAACAAAAACAAAACACCGTAAAGGAAACCTTTGGGTGACATCACAAGGGGTTAGTCCTTCCTTTAATGATGGTTGTGCTCAGATAGTGATGAATGGGTGTCATATGTGGGTCTGACTTGGGCCTGCTGCCCAATTTGACTAACACAGAACCAGCAGACTATTTAAATCTCAAATGAACCTCACATACAAACGTTGGCTGGGATGACACTCCCCCCCTCACCCCCCCACTACTAAAACACCTGTTAAAGCCAGAAACCTTGAAGAAAAAGGGAGTTAACAGTGATGCAGACTGATGGGATTCCAGTAATTATCATATGAATAAGTATCACTACACAAACTCACTTTGCTGGCTCCAAACAAGGTCATTTCCCACACTGCCGTTGGCAGGAACTCGATTGTGGACCTGTCACTGCCATCCATGGTGCCTCCACTCTGTATGTGTGTGTGTGTGTGTGTGTGTGTGTGTGTGGCTTGTTTTGTCCTTCACAGCTGAGACTCTTCATTCACAGATGGGAATGACACATCGCCACCTCGCTGCTGGGGAATCACTTGAAGAATCTGGGATGGGATTTGTGCGTTCTGCATTCATCACTTTCAAGGCTTCAGATGAGAATGTTTAAGATGTGTAGGACCGCTGTGAAACCTTAGACTTAGACTCAACTTTATTGATCACTCCCTCTGGGAAATTCAGTCTCCAGCACCTGTATGACTATTCATGTATTTACAAAAAGGGGGATTCGTAGAAAAGCATGCAAAATGCTCATTTGTGAGCTTTTTCTCAACAAAGTGTAACTAACTGGACCACTGGATGTCTGGATATTCGTATTCTCGCACGCAGCACTTCCGAGTCTCCTCCACTTATAAAACTAACCTCTCTGCATCTTTGTGAGGCGGTTCAGTAGTCAACTAAGCCCCGCCTCCTGCTGTAGATTGACATGTTGTGATTTGACACTAATTGCAGAATTGCAATGGCAAAAAGAAAAAGTGCAACTGAGAAGGGTGATTTTAGATGGTTTTAGATGATTTTAGATGGTTTTAGATGGTTTTAGATGGTTTTAGATGATTTTAGATGGTTTTAGATGGTTGTAGATGATGTTAGATTGTTTTAGATGGTTTTAGATGGTTTTAGATGGTTTTAGATGGTTTTAGATGATTTTAGATGGTTTTAGATGGTTTTAGATGGTTTTAGATGATTTTAGATGGTTTTAGATGGTTGTAGATGATGTTAGATTGTTTTAGATGGTTTTAGATGGTTTTAGATGGTTTTAGATGGTTTTAGATGATTTTAGATGATTTTAGATGGTTTTAGATGGTTTTAGATGGTTTTAGATGATTTTAGATGGTTTTAGATGGTTTTAGATGGTTTTAGATGATTTTAGATGGTTTTAGATGGTTTTAGATGATTTTAGATGGTTTTAGATGGTTGTAGATGATGTTAGATTGTTTTAGATGGTTTTAGATGGTTTTAGATGGTTTTAGATGGTTTTAGATGATTTTAGATGGTTTTAGATGGTTTTAGATGATTTTAGATTATTTTAGATGGTTTTAGATGGGTTTAGATGGTTTTAGATGATTTTAGATGGTTTTAGATGGTTTTAGATGGTTTTAGATGATTTTAGATGGTTTTAGATGATTTTAGATGGTTTTAGAACTGACAGAGAATAAATAAAAGTACTGAGAACGACGGTTGGATTTTGATTTCTTGTCACTGATTTCGGATTTTGATTCACAATAAATTTGCTATCATAAATGTTAGTAAACTGAAACACAAAAGTGGAAAAATCTTTTTGCAATTTGAACCTCTTCCAAGGTTTTTTTTTCATGATTCAGAAAAGCTGTCAAATGGTTTTCACACAGTTAAAACGATATTCCTTCTAATACTCAGAAAGGTGATCCGTTTAAACAAGTTGTTCATTTCAACGTCCCCGGAGGCGGAGAATCTCTTTGCCTGTCTTCCATCTGTCAAACCTGCACTTAAAAAAGTCTCCCATAACAGCCCTTTTACAACAGTATAAATGTTTTGTCATTAACGTCCTCACATTATTTCACTTTAGGAAGAGATTTAAAGACTTTAGTCACCTCTTTTTTCTGTTATGACAAAAGGTGTGTGTCAGTGCTGTGACTAATCATGCAGGTAAGCTGGGAAAAGTGGGATCAGGAGAGGGAAGAAATATCCTCTGTTTCGACAAAGATACCTGATGTATAGTGGTGAACCCTGCAGATCTGCGTGGAAAAACCTCACATACGTATGTGTTTGTGTCAAAGGTTGATCAGCGAGCCGCGGGACAGTGAGACGTGTCCACACAGGCAAACAAACCTACTGCACCAACGTGTGTCTTGTAGGTTTTTCTTTCCTGCGAAATTCCCAAACTTCACCCCACCTACTCTAAAGCAGCACCACATAAGTATTGTTTTGTTTTTTTGTTTTTTGGCTCACCGGGGACCCCTACAGTTTCGATGTGGTTCGGCAGTGTCATGAATAAAAGCTGAGTCTGCGGACATGTGGATTTATTTAGAAGCTGAAGCGCGGAGTAAACAGTAAAGAAAGCAAAGCCCTCAGATCCACCAGAGAACACCAACGAAGTAAAAAGGGTCGGCGATGGCTGGTTTAAATCCCAGCGTTTAGCGCAGCGATGTAGTTAGCTGATGGAGCCTACTCATCGTCCTCGCAGATAAACATTCATCCTCTGATCTGAAGCATCATAAAACCACAGAACTGTTCAGAAAGCAAGTAAACGCCTGGCCGACAAGAACACGAACACCTCCACATAACTGAGGAAGAACAGCGAGTCGGCTAAATTTACTTCACAAAGTGGAACCCGTCTGACGCGATGAAGCCTCCACAGCTCGACCGGAACCACCAGACCCGAAGTGAAAACACCTCCACAGCTCGACCGGAACCACCAGACCCGAAGTGAAAACACCTCCACAGCTAGACCGGAACCACCAGACCCGAAGTGAAAACGCCTCCACAGCTCGACGGGAACCACCAGACCCGAAGTGAAAACGCCTCCACAGCTCGACGGGAACCACCAGACCCGATGTGAAAACGCCTCCACAGCTCGACCGGAACCACCAGACCCGAAGTGAAAACGCCTCCACAGCTCGACGGGAACCACCAGACCCGAAGTGAAAACGCCTCCACAGCTCGACCGGAACCACCAGACCCGAAGTGAAAACGCCTCCACAACTCGACCGGAACCACCAGACCCGAAGTGAAAACGCCTCCACAGCTCGACGGGAACCACCAGACCCGATGTGAAAACGCCTCCACAGCTCGACCGGAACCACCAGACCCGAAGTGAAAACGCCTCCACAGCTCGACGGGAACCACCAGACCCGAAGTGAAAACGCCTCCACAACTCGACCGGAACCACCAGACCCGAAGTGAAAACGCCTCCACAGCTCGACGGGAACCACCAGACCCGATGTGAAAACGCCTCCACAGCTCGACGGGAACCACCAGACCCGAAGTGAAAACGCCTCCACAGCTCGACCAGAACCACCAGACCCGATGTGAAAACGCCTCCACAGCTCAACAAGACCCAACGAGACCCAACGCACAAAACATTGTTTTCAGGAGAACCTCATTCTCGAAGTTGGAGTGCCACGTAGCAGATGTGGAAGATGTTTACGGACAAAACGGGAAAAAAGACAAAATTACAGAGTGGAAAACTTTCATTTTTTACCCCAAAACCAACAATCACAGTGACACAACATACCAAGTCAAATACCGACGGGTAATAAGACTCTTTTATTAACCTTACAAGTCCTACACGCCCACAGGAAGATGAAGAAGATCACAGCTGGATGCTGACCTGCAGTTCCTCCAGTGACCCTGAGGGTCTGGATCCAACAGTGAGTTCATCTCCATGGGAAAATGTGAGGAGTGACTGTTGCTGCACATGAATGTGGAAAGGGTTATGAAGCCAACTATAAAGCCACGCCCTCCAGCTGAGACACCTTCCAGGTTGACTAACCAGACCACTAGCCGACCAGATGATGACCTTCACCAGGACTGGCCGAGGGTCCACGACAGAGGGTCTCTGGCTCTGGCTGCAGGTTTTGGGCTCACCTCACCAGTTGTTTTTGTTTTTGTTCTGCTGTGAGAACATAACACCTGAAAACAACGGCACCAACCTTCAGTTATATTTGAATGTGCCCATGAAAATAGCCTTCTTTGTTCTTTGATGGAGCTCCGCAGCCATGAGATTCAAGGTTCCCCTCAGAGATTCTGACGCCACATCTGGAGGACCATCTCTTTGATGGCCACACGTCAGTACACATCACTGCTTTCTGTCTCTGGTTTTGTGCCCCTCAACGTAGTCTGCAGGATGCTTTTTAACACAAACTCCACTAAGACAACAAAGAGAAAATGATCCGAGGAGGTGGGACGCCAGAGATCAAATCGGTCCATTTTTCAGCACTGGAGTTGCTTCCTCTGGTACTTGGGAAGTGATGGGAACCAGACCTCCAGGACTGTGAGTTAAAGACGGACCACTGCAACACACTTCAGGAGGCCACATGTGTGGTCTGACCTTCAAGTTGAGAGAGGGAGAGCCTGACGTTTATCGGCTTTTCTTTTCATCAGGGAAGCAATCAGGATACCCGCTCTTGACACGCCCACCTCATGTCAATCACAGCGATTTTAGCGAGACTGGTTAGCTTATGCTAGCCTAAGATGAAAATTAATACGACTTTATTACTTCACATTCATTCCTTCTCTTAAAGCCTTCCCATCTTTTCAGGTATTTGGACACCTTCCAGGGACCAGCCAGCGATAGCGGCTGTCGGCTCGGTCCCTGGCTCCAGGCTGCCTTCAGCTCCCGAGTTTCCAGGCCAACTTGCAGCCGGTCCTGGTGGCGCCTTCGTACCAGCAGCAGCACAATTCATGGCGTCTTTTAAACAAGGGAACTGCTGCTCTCTTGGCTTTAAAGCCCCTAACCAATAACAAAGAATAATGCATCTTAAAGCATGACCTACCCTACCTTTACAGAGTTCCTCAAGCGCATAAAGAGAAGTGCTTGGACATGATCACGATCGGGCTGCAATTAAAAAGATGCAACAACATCTGTGCTTATTATCTTTAATCACATAGTCCCCGCCACACGGCAACAGTAAACTAGTCCATGCTGTAATTTGAATCGTGTGCAGCCGCAAACATCCATTTTATTTTGAACAAATCCGTATTTTATTTCCAAAACCTAAAATTCAATGCATAAATCCAAAACGGTGACTGCGTCATCTGTAATTATAGATACGGCACAAATCGATGGAGTCTCGGCCGCGTGGAGGCTGCTTTCAGAGGAACCTACAAGAGTGGAGATTAGTGATTTAGAAGAAGTGTTTTTCATCATTTCCTTCCAGAGTACCTGAACAAGGAGGCAGACAGAGGCTGAGCGACTCGCCAGCCGATGGAAACATCGGGTCATGCAGATGTTAAACTTGACACGACCTCAGTGGAGCAGCGAGACGCAGCTCTGAAGCACTTTGCCACGCTGGTGCTGATGGTCTGGCTCCCCGCGGCTTATAAAACCGAAGTCCTCGCTTCGACCTGATTAGATCCAGATTTGGACCATCCAGTCCAGCATATGCAAGGTCGGGATTTAAGGTAACTTTTGCCAATAATAAAGGAAAAAATTAGTTTTCAGTTCCTTCACTAAAGTTAGGTATCAGCAGCAGCTCGGATAGTCTTTTACTGATTTCTAACAACTGCATATCCGAAGCAGTTTTAGGTTGCGACTGAAGTTAGGGTTACATCTGGCTTTTCTTTCAGCGAGACATTAGTATTCACGTCTGCCTCAGATGACCCCACAGTCGTCTCTGGTCTTTATTTATCTGATCAGTGAGTTGTGGACACTGCTGAGCTTTAAAAGCCTGGAAGGTCTGGGACCGGCAAAAACACAAAAAAAACAGAACCCAGCTGGAACATGCCCTAGGTCATGTTCCAGACAGTCCATAGGATGACTGCGGTCTGTTAGGTCTTCAGTCACAGCTCAGAAGTCCACTTCACCAAAACTATGAAGCACTAAGAATCTGATCACAGCTAACCATTACCACTGAGCTGTCAATCAAAAACATAACACATCCCTAACTATACGTTCATGTGTTGATTTATACGTAAACGTTCACTCCCTATACATTTGATACGGCTGTGAGATCCAGCCAGCCACCTAGTGGTCACGGGTGGACTTTCATCTTCATGTTTGCTTCAGATGGAGAAACCAGAGGTTAAAGTTCTTTATAAGTCGGTGGGTCCAGTTTAGTCGTCTACATGGATGTTGACCGAGTCCCACACTGCACTCAAAAATAACAAATAAAAATATATTTCCCCCCCGTCAGCGTGTGTGGTCACGGTAGAGTTGAAGACTTGTGGCTGTAATAGTTCACAGAGCTGGAGGACACAACTGATGGTAACGCCTTGGTCTCAGTCGTGGAGCCTTGTTCTCGTTCCACGTTCCCCCATCAAGCTCCCTCTGGATGCATCGTCGGCCGCGAGCCGCAGAACCGTGTGGACCTCCTTGCTGCACCACAGAGTAGGCTTGCTTGCCATTTTTTGCTGTACCAACGTTTGGCTGTAAAGTAAATATCGCGGTCGCCGGGTTTGAAGGAGTCGCTCTCAAGACTCATCAGAGCTGTTACCAACTAGCCAATAAGCCTGGTGACATTGTATCTTCAGCCCGATCAACTCGGCTGGAACCCCGGCCAAGTAGGTGCAAAGAAACGGTTCTAACCACTCCTGCCACCTAGTGGAAAAACCTTAGACTCTTTCCGCATTGTTTTGCAGCAACAATCGCTTCTCTAAAACCATTGCTGATGTCTTTCCCTCTTATTGTTGTGTTAACACACGCCTAAATGCTCCAGACCAGAAAACATCTGCATTCACAGTGGTCTGCACACCTGCTGACGACCAGCTCATCAGTGGCGATGATTCGCTGGTTTATTTAGTCCGACCCACTTTTTTTATGTGGCTTCACTTTTATTAATAATCACACAGAAATAACAAAAAGTTACGTTTTGCTTGTGCAAAGTTGTATTTGCCCAACAAATAAACAAAACAAATATTTTTTTATTGCTGCAGTAAACACACACACACACACACACACACACACACACACACACACACACACACACACACACACACACACACACATATAAAGTAATTGGTGATTGATTGGTGACGTGTAAAGATCATCCAAGGTTTTATGTCGGGGTTCATTGTTGACATTCTTTACTGAAGAGAGTTGAAAAACAAACCAAACGGGGGATAAAAATAGAGTTTTCCACCTCCCAGCGAGCCCCCCCAGACCTGCTCCAACTCCTCTCTGTTGTTTAACCAATAAGCCTCGTAGACCCGACTTCATTAGAGCGGCCTAAACAAACCTAATCAAGATGGTGGGAGGAAAGGCAGAAAGGGAAAAGGAGAGGTAGAGAAGGAAGGCACGAGGAGTGTTTGTGCTTTTGTTCGTGGACTTGTTTTTCTTGGTGGGGAGCTCGGTGCTGAGGCTGAATCGGGATAACGGCGCAGCCTGAAACGGCCAGTTTGTGTGCAGCGCTGCTCTGGACCTATCATTACCAGATGTCACAGTGACAGCGGCTGCCCTTCGCCTTCAACTCCGGCTCTCTTCCTCTGTTTTTCCTTCTGTCCTTTCTCCTTCCTTCTTCTGCCCTGCCCCCCCTCCTCCCTTTTCCATTTCCAGCTGTTTTGCAGAGCAGGCAGAGAACGAGGGAAGCTCTCCACCAATTGTCTCGGTCCAGAGAGGAGCTCGGCGGTCGGACCCCACCCTCCTTCTCTCTCTCTTTCTCTCTCCCCCGTCTCTTCCTCTCTGGTGCTTTTTTTTCTCCTCCCACTGTTGTGAGAGAGCACACCTGCTTGATTTTGGACTCCAAGTTACCCCACAGGCCCTCTCAGCCTCTCAGTCTCATCCCCAAAACAACTTGACTGGATTTTGGGAGTCAAGCTCATCTCAACAGCTTCTTCTACTCTTCGTCCAGCTTCCACCGAGAACAGGTAAGTTCCTTCTTTAAGTTCCTGGGACATGAGAAGTGTGCTGATAAACCAGCTGAGGAGTTTGTATCCCCGTCTCTTCCAGCCTGTAGCCACACGTCTGCATGCAAAGTGATTTAAGTGTCTTTGCTTGTCTTTTTCATGCTTTTTGCTGCTCTTTCCTCCTGCTTCAGTCCATGTGTTGCAATATTCCAGACATGTTGCCAAGTCTTGTTCCCACAGCCCTCTTGGCTTTGTGACGAGAGACCCCTAATCAGTCCAATCTGCACGCAGAGCGGTGAAAAGCTCGGGAAGGGGGTGTGGTGGTGCTGTTCATGCTCACTCCTCAGCCAGAAAGCCTTCTCGCTGGGACCCATTGTTAGCCTCCAGAGACGTTGCACCAGCTTCTGCAGCTCCTCACTCTACTCTTTCAGCCTCAGAGTTTGCTTTCTTTAATGAAAATGATGTGAAAAAGTGTTCAAGAGCGTGAACTTTTTTTTGTTTTTGGTGTTTTTAATACTCTCTTGGGTGTTACAAATGTGTAATAAGAGCAGAACAAAGAAAAGAAAAGGTGAACCGAGACCAGGGCGAGCCCGGTCTCTTATCTGCCCGTTTCGTCCACCGTGGCATCTGCTCCCGTTTCCACAGAGGCACGTCATCCAAATTGCTCGGGGCGACTCAAAGTGAGAGGCTTTGAAGAAAAGGTTGTACCTGGCAGCGCAGTGCGCCGTTAATCCCGTAATGGAGCAGCTTCCTCTATCAAAGAGAGGTCTGAAGGCTTCCCGGCAAGCCGCTGCACAACTCCCAGCTAACTCATTACATCCTTTTTGCCAGCAGGGAAAAAACCTTTAATGTGGCTCAGCTGCAGTGAGTGAAGGCAAACTGAACAAGGGAAAAACTGAGACAATCTAAACAAAATGAAAAATGTCACTTCGAGGCCCAAACAGGCACAAATACACAGTTTGGAGCTGACCGGAGCAGATGTTCAACGTTTGAACCCGGGCTGCACTCATGGGGCTGCATTTTTCCATCTGGACTTCAAGTCTCCAGGTCACAAAAAAAGAACAATGAAAGTGAGCAGACATCAGCCATGAAAACGTTCCTGCTCCAGTCTGCTCGCTGGAATGCCAGAAGTTCCACATCTCAGTCCTTCTGGCCAAAGTTTTAAGGGTCAGAAGGAGAAAGATAAAACCGGTGAGCGGCATGTGGAGGGAAGGAAAAGATCACAGAAAGGGAGGTGGAGATGGAAAGACAAGACAGGGAGAGAAAGTTGGCCGGTTGGCCCACGTCTGTGTGGCGCAGACGGTTGATAATGGGACTGAGGTTGGTGGCGGGACGCCAGCTCTCCTCATGGAACAGCTGAATGTGGTTTAGGAGCTCGATGGCCTTCTCCTAGTCTGACTGCTAACAGGAGACCTTTCAGGACCTGAGGTGGTCTTTCTGTTAGAGTTAGGTGGAGAAAGATCATTCCCACCACCTCAGCCATCGACTGGACTGAAACGTAGAGCCAAAGTGGGTCCAACCTTCCCGAGTGTGAGGTTTAGATATTCCTTTCATATGTGTAGGTTGATCCTTTAGAGAAGGTAGGGTATCAGACAGCAGACATAACTGGGCCTAATCCGGCGTACATGTGGCGCCTTTGGCTCAGTTACGGCACTGGCAGGTGCTACCTGGGCCAGACGTGTCCCAGAGTCATTTAACTGGGCCAGACTTGGGTTTTGGCATGTGTTGTATGAGCCAGATGTGGCCCAAATGTAATAATCTGGCGATGGCAGGCTTCACGGAAAATGTTGTGAAGGCCCAAATTATGGAGTTGATATTAAAGCCGGGAGTTGAGTCTGAGGCCTGTTCTGGTGAAGGGTTGGTTGAAGTTCGGACTCTATGCCAGTGTCCTCTGGGAAGCCAATCGGATCGGGTTTTGGGCAAGAAGCCTGAGCAAGTGTTAACACTTGGATTAAACTGAGTTGATCATGGTTAAGTTTAGGATTAAAATACCTCGGCAAAGCTTCAGAGGTAGGCCTGGGATGTCTTTGACCAAGCGTCCGTTTGTCCGTTCGTGTACAGAACCGCCTGCGTTGTGAACGTTTTGTGCTTCAGTACTTCAGTGCGTGTGATACCGGAGGTCTCCAGTTGGGGGCAGAGTGCCGACCCGGACTGGAAAGTCCAACCGTAAACGACAAGGCAACACTTTTGCAGGACATTTGTATTTCTTTTATTGAAAAGTATTAAAAGGAAAAGTAGTAAAAGCAAATAAATCAGTATAAAAGGAAAATACTGTATCTGTCTGTTGGAAGGTTTTAATTAAAAACGTGCATTTCGAGATTATTTTGAGAGAGCGAGTTTCCAGCATGAGTAAAAATATGTTTAGAGATGTTACAGTGAAGGAATAAACCAAACAGCCTCCAGAGTGATCTGATGAAAGGACAAAACCAGAATAAAAGAATGATGTCACAGAAGGTTCAGCTGGTGTCCACAACAGAGGAAACATCAGGGCTGGTCGGCCAGGACGATAAATCAACGCCGCCAGGACCAGCGTTTGTTTCCTCCATCCTCCATGAGGTCTGACAGCTTGTTGCATCAGATCGACGTCGTAGCCTCGTAACTGCAGCCGAGCCCTCCAACCGCTCACAAGCGTCAACTGCTGCACCTACAAACACTAGCGCCCCTAGTGTTCAAGTGAATGCCGCATCCTGTGCATATTTTGCGTATTTTTTCAAGGACGTTCACGTCTGATGTGCGGAACAAACGCATGAGGCGTTCACGTGTGCGTTAACAGAGTGCATATTCCAAGACTTGGCATCCTGTAGCGTTGGGGACACGATTTTCAGAAACGGCGCCTCATTTCCAGCCAAAACCATGGCAGCATGGAGGTGTGGCTTCCTCACCTCTTAAAAAAGATGGTTCCTCGCACAACCGTCAAATTTATAGCTTTTTTAAAATTTTCGTTTATTTCATTGGTTAATGGGAGGGAGCAAGCGTTCATTTGTTGATGGGTTCAGAGAGCCACACATGTTTTAAATGTCCTGTGG
This sequence comes from Xenentodon cancila, assembly GCA_014839995.1. Classification (NCBI taxonomy): domain Eukaryota; kingdom Metazoa; phylum Chordata; class Actinopteri; order Beloniformes; family Belonidae; genus Xenentodon; species Xenentodon cancila. Next base: position 1,969,961 of record CM026219.1, on the reverse strand, counting down.
CCTTGTAAATACCTTCCAGTGATTCATCGCCGACTGAGGTTCTGCAGAGGCAAATCCGGGTCTGGAGGAGCGTTACGGGAAAAAGGCAGACAGGAGGTTACGGACAAAGTGGCTTGATTGGTCTGTTGATCTTCCCACCGGCATCTCGTTGATCTTCCATGCTTGCATGTTCAACAAAAGGTGGTCAGAATGGAGAGAAAGTGACAAAGCAAAGAAAGGGAAGGACTTTCCTCTCCGGTGGGAGCTCTGCTTCCTGTCTGGGAATCATTAGTAATGCTAGAGCCAGACATTGATGGGAATGCTGGAGAAGGAGGCAGACCAACAAGGAGGCTTCTGCCTAAGGAAATGTTGTCTTCTAATCCCCCGAACCTTCTCTCCTGGTCAACCGTGAAATGACAAAGTGGTGCGAGACACATGAGGAGGGAGGACGAAGTGGGTTAGCTTCACCCCAGTTCCAGAAACGTTCCAGGAAAACTCAACAGAACATCAGAAACATGTTGAAAGTTTTACCAAGAAAAAGTGCAGCTGATTTTAAACTTGATGGCAGCAACACGTGTCAGAAAAGTTTGGATTGGGGCAACACAAGGCTGGAAAAGTATGTGGTAGAAAAAAGAAACACCCAGAGAAGTAAATGGTGTTAACCGTTTACAGCTCAGGACGTGAGTAGGCGTCTAAAAGAGCATCTCTCAGAAGTAAAGAGGGGCAGCGATTCACTTATCTCTGCAAACTGTGAGACATTTGCAGAAACACACAACAGCTGCATCCAGACAACAGCGTCAAAGAGTTTGTGTTCCAACTTTTGTTAAAGGATTTACGACTCATCTGACTTGACTTTGTACAACATGAGAGAAAAAGTGGTCAGTTCTGTCAAATTTTGAAAATGGTTTTGGAACCCATGAAGGCGGCGCCCCATCCATCGTCGGTAAAAAACTACGAACGAAGCATTCGGTCACGTGACCGGTTGGTTTCTGAAGACCGGTTTGGAAGCCCGTTTTTCTCCGTACAAGGCGCGGCCGTGATGTCTCAGAAGCCAACGGAAACATGCCCACCACGTGTCAATCAAAGTTAGACCCCGCCAGAGCTGCCGTCAGACGTTCCCAGCAGGATGTGCCGTTTCACATGTTGACTGAAATCAAAAATGACCGTTGCCTTTATCCGACACCGGGCTGGTAAAAGCAGCCGGTTGCGCCGCCGGGCGCGATAGCATGTCGGGTGAGAAGTGATAACGACTAGCCATTGGCTGAGCCAACTGTCATCCATCCATCCATCCATTATCTGTACCCGCTTTATCCGTTTCCGGGTCACGGGGGTCTGTCGGAGCCTATCCCGACGCATATCAGGCGAAAGGCAGGGGTACACCCTGAACAGGTCGCCAGTCTATCCAGGGCCACATACAAACAACCAATCACACTCACATTCACACCTAGGGAGAATTTAGAAAGATCAATTAACCTACCCTGCATGTTTTTGGACTGTGGGAGGAAGCCGGAGTACCCGGAGGAAACCCACGCAAGCACGGGGAGAACATGCAAACTCCACACAGAAAGACCCACCGGGCCGGGAATTGAACCGGGAACCTTCTTGCTGTGAGGCAACAGTGCTAACCACTAAGCCACCGTGCTGCCCAGCCAACTGTCAGTCATATCCAAAATAAACCTATTGCTTTTCAAACCCCCCCCCCCCCCAGAGTTATAAGTAATAAGGCCTAAATGATTTCTGTGTCATTCGAGAAGGACATAGAAGAGAAACAGCAAACCTCCTGAAGGTACAGAAAATTCCTTGTTAACATTGAGAAGAAAATAAGTTTCTACTACTACTGTTTTGGTTGATATCAGTAGTTGACTCACCACTGCCCCCTTGTGGATGTGGTGCTTAGCAACCATATGAAAGTAGAAAGTAAATTGATGCACAGAACTTCGTAGGCTGTTGACGTTAAACGATGTTCTGACTGCGTTTCTGAATTCAGCATTGCATTGTCATGTTTTTGGATGTTTTTCTCGCTGCTATTATTGTCATTTATTTACAGTTCATCTGTTAAATAGACACAGTTTAATTCACTGATGCCTCCCTAATGTCAAAAAAACGAACAAACAACAGCACATCTGGGCTTTGGAGATTTAAATCATATACCACTTTATTCATATGTTGATGGGTGGATTGAGATCCAATCACAAGTTGGCCTTGGAGACGCGTTAAAGCCAGGTGTGAATCAGATCCCTTAGGATGGATGTTAATACCAGGTCTGAACAGGGCATCAGATGGTAACGAGTGGGCAGCTGGCACATCTGGAAAGAAAACATCAGTGCTCAAAGATGCAAAGGCAGGTTTTAGATGCTTTTTGCAGTTTTCAGCAAGACATTGCTGAACCACATTGCTGAACTGGCCAACTACCAACCTGTTATTGCCACCAAATTAAAAAAAATCACATTTCTGTCCTAAGATTTTACATTTCCTTGGTTTAAGTTTCTGTGTTGTTGTTTTTTAACTCTATGGCTCTACAAGATCCAGAAATCTTGGCATTGCACTTTTATTTTCACGGGTCCCGTCTTTCTTGGAATCGTGGTTGTCCTTGTTGAAGCATCTTTTCAGATCCTTCTCTGCTTCTGTTTGTTGGACTTCAGCAGGCGTTTCATACGTTAGCAGCCTCAGTGAATTCAGTATATATTTTTTCTGATACGTTTACATTCCCTACGTTATTTTATCAGTTTTGTCACAAACAAGATGGTTGAATTCACTCACATCAAAAAACCCCGCCTGAAAACATCTCCATCATTTCATCTGCTGGTGTCGTTGATCGTTTTTCTGTGGTCGTGTAAAGTTTCTTCACAGTGACTTTCTGGTTTATAATCAGTTAATAGGAGGCTGAGTGTCTTCCAGTCTTCAAGCGATTAGTGTCGGTCCACTTGTCGCGAGTAAAGCCGGTCTCATTTTCATCTCAGCTTATATAAAGCGACCCCAACACGACACTGGCCGACTTCCCAAAATGAATCAATCCCAGCCTGAAACGCTTCCCAAAGATCTCTGTGAACTACGCTTTAATGCAATTACCTTTTCATTTAAAGGATGCAGATGCTTGACCTTAAAACCATAGGCTGTATAACAGACCTGGACGACATCTCTGTGACATCACCAGCACGGTTCTGGAGAGTGACTTACAAGCCTGAGATTAGGCCAGGCGTAAAGTGCTGCAGGTTTCACTTCCAGGGATCTTTCAGACTCCTCTGTGACTGTAGGTGACGGGCGGCTTTTATCCCTCGGAGTCGCGTCCACCAGCGGTTTCTTGGTCCAGTCTTGTTCCAGCTCGCACCGGCTCTGCTGGCGACTCAGTCAGGTTTATATGCTCGTGCACCATCGTGGACTCGTCTTCTCGTGTGTTTGAACCTTTTCATTCAAACTGCTGATGTCTTGGAGCTGAAGCAGTTTTATCATCTGTAGGAAGTTTGGCGTAACACGAGAGGTTGTTTAAACTTCATACAGTCGTGTTCAAATGTTACTACCCCGACTTTTAATCCTGAAATAAAATCTTTTGATCCTAGTGGATTGTTGTATTAGGGGTAATACAGCTTTTATAATATTTAAGATGCACAAGTTTCAGCCAGTTTCTACTAATTATCAGCAGGTGTGCAGATATTTCAAGCTGTGTAGCACAACGCCAAGAGGGAAGGACATAAGTAATGGTATAGTATTTTGTTGCACATCTACAAGGAAATTTGTATAAAAAACATTTCAAAAATGGGTTGTAAAGTGACAAAGATTACTTAGAAGTGGAAAAGTTATACAGTGGTTGAACAGACAAGACAGTAAAACTACTGAGTTTACTCTAAATCTGCAGTAGCACAATGTCAGTTAATAGCCTATAAAAATACTAATAATAATCGTAGAAAATCCTTTTTATGTCTTTTCCCTGGTCTTCATTTCGAACTGCTTTATTGCTTCAACACATCTTGAAACCTGAGCGAAGTTGCAGCCATTAACAGCTCACAGAGCTCCGTCTGCGTCTGCGTCTCCGTCTGCGCCTGCGTCTGCGCCTGCGTCTGCGTCTGCTGCCGTCTGTCCAACTTCCATCACAAGCTGCTGAAACCTCGATGGGAAAAAACGTTGACAGACTGAAGGGACCCGGAAATGCTGCAGCAATGAGGAAAACGAGTCCGCTTCCGGAAACGAGTCAAAGCAGGGGATGAGGTTGAGGAACCAGCGGTGAATCTGGAACACTGGCTGGACGTGACCCAAAATAGTCGACCGCAAACTGTTTACAACCCTCCGGGACGCCACGCAGAGGTCCCTGATAAATAGTTGCAGTTCTTCCAATGACCACTAGGGCTCCAAAAGAACCACTGGTAGGATGGAAGACCGATGCTCCAGAGGTTTCCTCAGGTCCCACCAGGGAGGCGGGGTGGAAGAGCACGGTCTGGAGGGCAACCAATCACAGACGGAGAAGCACACAGCAGCCTTTACCCTTCTGTTGGCCTCAGAGCCAAGATTTATAGATGCCAACTCCTCATTTCAGATGAAACAACATCCGAAACGAGGACTGATGGAGGTTTGACTTAGTTCTGCCAAGACTTGCGGCCGCTCAGTCATGCAGCATGTCTAAGATGGGTAAAACTAACTATCACATGTGTGTGGAAGACGTTCCCACCCGGGAACGCTTATACCCCGACAGAGGTCTGCTGCCAAGTCTGCAGACAAGGTTTTGGTTGGACGGCGCTTCGCTTAGATATGAAACAGAACATGGGCTGGATGAGTCAGCCCGTGGAGCGCTGGAACAGCCAGTCCTCTGGATCTGTTCACACTGAAGCCTTCTGTCCCATTTCCATGACACTTGTTTCCAAAAACATGACAAACTTCGTCCTGACATCAAACTCTGTGACACAATGCCAGGCTCGTGAAATCAGCCTTGTGAGTGTTTTATGAGTGTTTTATGACTCTTCATAGCAACAGGAAAGGCGAAGAAAAGAAACCATTTAGAGGCAGAAGCTGCTCATCCTCGAGGTTCCCCGTCAAACGGAGGTGATCTCAGGCCTGAACTTACTGTACGAGTGTTGGAAGTCCTGACGTTTACAGTGTGTTGAAACGGTGGCTGGTTTGTGCACAGACGCTGTAATTACCGCTCGTGTTGAGAGTCACTCTGAGCCGCGATCCCCGTGCTTGACCTGACGTAACCCGGACCTGGATTTACACGACGTCAGCACATCCACGACTCTCGCTTTAGTTCTCGTTTTCTCAAACGTTTTGAACCCTTTAACAACATCACTCGTTTCTTCAGCTGCAGTTGTCATGTGTGAAAGTTTTTTGTTTAGAAGCATAAACGGTATTTAACAAAAATGAAACCTAAGGGGTGAAAGAAAAACCACAACACTGACAATCCTAAGTACCTCCGCTTCTACGGATCCAGGATTTAGGAGCGTAGGTTGCAGCTTATCCGACCTGGATAAACTGACCGTCAGCAGGACTGACGACTCCTGTTAACGCAGACGTTTTGGCAGTTTGCCAGTACGAAGCATTCATTTTAATGTTAACACAATGCCAAAAAGGAAGGATATTAGCAGTGATCTTAGAGAAGCATCTATAGCCGCAAAACAATGCGAACAGGGGAAATAAATTATTTCTGCTCAAGTTTTAGTTTAACTAAACGATCAGAAAGATTATTCACAAGTAGGGAGAAATTAAAGGAAGTTTTAAATCTTTCCAAATCAAATTTAGCCCAAAGTCAAACTGTACAATACTCAGAGAAATACAAAAAAAATAAAGTTAAGATGTTTGTCCAACCATTTCAGGTTGTGCGGGTAATGGTGGAGCTGCGGGCTTGGGTCTGGGCGGTACTCAGTACTGCCCACATGACGGGTTTGTTGCTTCAGTTCTGTTTAATAAATACTAGAACACTTTAAGAACAAAGAGGTTGTATTGGCCTTAAACTAATACCCTCTA
>CM026219.1:1946533-1959033 GCA_014839995.1 Xenentodon cancila | reverse complement strand
GTGTGAAGGTGTTTCTGCCGGCTGTTTTTGCTCAGTTCTTCAAAACAGTCCACAGATGTGATCTTCTGTGTGCCATGCTGAAGTCCAAGCGGAACAGATTTGGGTGACTTTGGCATCCAGGTATGCAGCCACTTACTTACTCCAACGGAAATTTGTTTTCAGGTCCATTTCCACCATGTGCGCCTCAGAGCATCAGACAGTTATTTAGTCTCTCTGAAATGTGACCAGTCCTTAATCATTACTCCATGTTTTAAATAAATAATTCATGAGCGTATAAACAAGAGTCAAACCTCTTCCAACACCTCAAACCAACATGATAAATCCATCCCTCTGGTGGATTTACTGCTTCTATGTGCTGTTAACCCTCATGCAGCCCATCCACTCAATGTGTTTGCCATTAAAATTCCCAACCAGGCCTGAAGACCGTTCCTGTGGAGATTCCTGATGACACCACCCTGCTGGACCTCCAGAACAACAAGATCACGGAGATCAAGGAGGGTGACTTCAAGAACCTGAAAGGACTGCACGTAAGGGTCCTTTCACGTCCATCTGTAACGTTTTGTGTTCTTGCTGGTGGAATAATCGATGGAATAATTGATGGAATAATTGATGGAATAATTGCAGCCATAAACTGTTTTCAGAGAAATGGATGAACCCTCTGTGATGTCATCCAAAGCTTATTTTGCGGAGCTGGCTCCGCCCAACCCGCTAGTCCAGAAATAGAATTGGACAAACTGGCACCTTGCCGCCCAGTTAGCCCAGTTAGCTTAGCTCATCCTAACCAGTGATGCTAGCTAACGTTACCAGAACGACCGCTGCCAGAGTTGAAATGATTTCGGATAAAACGCCGCCTAGACCCACAACCCTCCATCAGTCTTGTCATCGCCATGGCAGAGCACGGTTGGCTATTCTTTCGTTAGCGGTCCAATCAGGACCTGGAGGGTCCTGGACTGATCACGGATGAAGGTGTTTGTCCAGAAGACCTGTCTGTTGTGAGAGGTAGCAGCTGGTGAGCTGGAGGCCATGAGGCCAGCTGTCCTCCCGTTGGCCTTGACTAGCTGCTTCTGGCATCACCCACAAGGTTCTGAGCAGGTTCTGAGCAGACGCCGGCGTTCCTGAGCTCTGGACGACACCATCTTGGTGAGAGATGACTCTGCTCAACTCTGATCAATCAAAATGATCTGAAAGTCCACCAGCTGGTTAAGACGTGCTCATCTTATCACAGTCACCACAAACCAGCTCATCTAGTTCTCTTTTATTCATTTTGGCTGAATCTGTCCATCCATCATCATCTCTGAAGTTGCTACCAAAATGATTGAAAGAAGTACTCCTGAAGCTCCACTTGGACCCTCCACTAGCTGACACTTGGCACTTGGTTTCACGACTTTACCTGATAGCTGCATTGACAAAGCCATTTGTAACAAAGCACCGCTCACGGTGCATGCCCAGTACCTTGAAACCGAACACCTCCCCTTCTTTAGATGCACATAAAACCAAAAAAACCAAAAAAAAACCCAGTGAATAGCAGAACTACCCTCCCCCAAGTCATCAGGTGCAGGGAAAGTTTTCACCCAAAGCCCTTGTAGCCTCATTCCTCTGAACTCCTGCAGCTTTCTTACTTGTAATAAATACCTCTGTCTGACAGGCAGGGCTGTTTCCACTATTATTCCACAAACTGGCCTCTTAAGGGGAAAGGTCCACATACCTCACATTGCATCTTGTCTCCTTTCCAGCAGAGAAGGCATTTGGAATAGCTCATAGCGGACTTAAAACTGGCCATCTATCTTTGAAAGCACATGCGCCAGCCATGCTGAAAACGTCTTTGAAGAGTCTCATCTGGACATTTCAGCCTCATGGTGCGTTAGATAATAAATATTTCCCGGTGGACTCTGTCAAAAGCCAAAGAGGGGTTGAAGCGCTATCAGAAAATGTTAATTTAAACAGTGTCAGATTTCTTTTTCCCAGAATTAATAGTTTGACTTCACTTTGATGTAGTCTCTTTGCTATATCACTAAAAGTTCACCTACACCAATCAGCAAGAATAAACATTTATAACTGGTGCCAGGGCCTAACTTTGCTGCTATTGTGTCTTATAGACTCTGATCCTCGTGAACAACAAGATCACAACCATCCACCCCAAAGCTTTCACCCCCCTGAACAAGCTCCAGCGTCTCTACCTGTCAAAGAACTTGCTAAAGGACGTTCCTGCCAACATGCCCAAGAGCCTGCAGGAGCTCCGCATCCACGAGAACGAGATCACCAAGATTAAAAAGGCCACCTTCCAGGGCATGTCCCACGTCATTGTGATGGGTAAGAAAACAAATATTTGTTTAAGAATAGAAGTAAAGTACCAGTCAAAGGCTTACACACACGTCTAACCAATGACTTGAATGAGTCCGTCCAAATATCATAATTTTAGATGTTTCTATCAGTCTTTGATGATAGCAGTGAGTCTGCTCTCAGCTCTCAACGGCGCCTGCGAGCTGCATTGGAATCTGTGGTCAAATTGCCCAGGCCAGTTGGTTGGTCACCTGCGGGCAGGGGGTTGTCAGTGAAAAGTAGCTCGCTTGTAGAGCCAGCATGTGGTGGTTGGTCAAGGAGTAATTCTATGAAACAGTGGATTATGGGGGGAAACCAGAATTTGGGTTCCCACACAGGACCAGTAAATGTGGGCTGATTCTGGTGAATTCATAACAATGAGGTTTGTGTGTAAACTGTTAACTAAAAACAACCGCCATGCCCATATTCAGAACCATTTTCACAAGTTCAGAATGTACCAAACCAGTCGTAACGGGGCAGGGTCGGGCTTTATGCAAGGACTCAAGCAGGAGCCGATACTTTTTTAAAAACAACCAAGATCGAGAAGATTTGGTATTTTGTTTTCCTTTTGCTGAAAGTAATCTGGTCGTCACTTTACGTCACATGCTTCATTTTGCAAATTGGTCGTATGTCTGTCCAGTGGCATCCAGAGGTAGTTTCTTCCTCGCTTGTTGGTACCGCCCCCTGAAAACCAAAGTTGAATCTCGAGGATCCAGACTAATTTACTGGACAAGAATTAGGATGGCCGGCCAGGCCAGTTTTGACTTTATTATGTCTTCATTTAGAAAGATCCACGTGGACTTCTCAAATTACATTTCTTGATGCACAAATTAAAGGCATTATTGTACCAACTGAAGGTCAAAATTTATGCTTAGTTGCTAAAAAATGTAATGATATGAGAGTAATGACTTCATTTTCACAAACTTAAAGAAAGACCAATGTCATCTTTAGTCATCAGCCTCATAGATGTGTTCCTTAATGCTCTCCTTTCTCCTTGCTCCTTTCTCCTTTCTCTTTTCTTCTCGTAACTTTTCATTCTTCTTTTTTCTTCCAGAGCTCGGTTCAAACCCTCTGAAGGGTGCAGGAGTTGAGGCTGGTGCTTTTAGTGAATTAAAAAGGGTCTCCTACATTCGAATTGCTGACACCAACATCACGGAGATCCCCAAAGGTAAAGCTCTCACAGCTTCTCAAAGACATGTTTTGATAAGATAAGATATTCTTTTATTGTCCCGCAGTGGGGAAATTCACTATTTGGATTCATATCCTGTAAAGACGAGCCACACACCCCCAAAAAAACCAGCCGTCCTTGGTCTTAAGAATGGATGACTGGATTTTTGGTCTGTGATGAGACAATGGGTCGAGAAAGAAAAAGGAAAACCAACTACGCTGCATGAGCTTCCAAAGTTTACAAAGGTTTTCCAAGTGAAGGTGGTTTCCTAATGTCATAATGCTTGAAGGTAGTCGTTATCGTTGTCTGGATGCTAACACTTCTTCTCCCGTGGGTTGGCAGGCCTGCCCAGCTCCCTCTCTGAACTTCACTTGGATGGAAACAAGATCAGCAAGGTGACGGCTGACACCCTAAAAGGCCTGAAGAACCTGGCCAAGTAATGACAATTATAATTCCCATTATTGTTTATCCATTTCTTGAAAATACAACTCTGTGTTGATTTTGTTGGTTTTTGTGTGTGAAAGCCTCCACTCGCTGACGCAGCTCCTGGGGCCGAAACGGCGCCACAGAATAAAGCTCACCAAAATACCATTCGGTTCTCGAGTTTCGCCACTCGAGTCGTCTAGTTACATGAGGCATACCATCTTCATCTTTTTACATTTTCTACTGTCACGCCATGCCATGAAGTGTTTTGTTTGTTGCCTGGCAACAACTGCAGTGATGATGTCACATGCAGCATTTGCAGGTAGCAAAGGTCAGTAAACATCATGGACAAACTCAGATCCAGCAGCTGCACATCTGGGGTGCAGAGGTTGTTCTTCACAGTCGGATGTGTAGCAACAACCTTCTGTAAGCACTAAAAACACCAGAACATGCTCCTGCAGCCACGTCTCCTATCACACATCTAAAACAGTTTTTTTAAACCAACCAGTAAATGTGTTTATTTTTGCTGTGAAGTTGGACATTTAAAGAGATCAATGGAGGTTAAGCCACTTTTGGAGTAAACCCCAAGTGGCCATCAACAGACCTGTAGCTCCACATCGGTTTTAAAACAGAAATCTTTCGGGAACGTCTTGGAGAACCCACTAGTCACCCAGGTTTGGTTACCAAACTGAGCTATTACCCAACCAAAGACAGTTTCCAGCAGCTACGTTATGGTAAATAAACCATGAGGTGTTTTTAGTTTCCCATCTTCTTGTAGATGAGTTTCTTTGGGTAAATCTCCTTCTAAAAAGCTGACAATTCTGAGTTGGTTTTTTTTGTCTGCAGGCTGGGTCTGAGCTACAACGCCATAACCGGGGTGGAGAACGGCTCGCTCGCTAACGTGCCCCACCTGCGGGAGCTACACCTGGACAACAACGCCCTGACTAGCGTTCCTCCCGGTTTACCCGACCACAAGTACATCCAGGTACACAACGTTTTGATTTTGATTTCAGCAAATGTGACTGCGCACAGCTCGTTTTGCTGGTATAAACACTGAACGGTTTACTCTGCTGCATTCTTGCATTTGTTTGGGTTCACACAGCCTGATTACAGATCAGCCGAGGCTTCCAAAACAAAAGTCATATGGTTTTATTTAGTTTGCTTGATTAGATGGTTGGTAACTAGTTTTAGTGAAGTTAAATGGTTCTGGCAGTAGGGGGAGCTTAGACAGAGTGGATTCCAGATTATTTCACTTAGTTGTGACAGAATAACTGCTGCAATAATGAACGTGTCTTTTTCATGGATCCTAATGAAGCACAGCAGCGCACACCTGATACTCTATGGCCTCACATGTTTTCTCAGGCATAACAAATCAAATTATGGAAAAATGTGAGCCAGAGTTTTGGAAAACTGGCTCTCCACAAGCTGCTTTGGAAAGACAAAGGGCTCTTCTTCTTCTTTGAACTTTTTCCATTTAGAGAGTTGCTCTTTTTGTGCTCTAACCATCTCAGTCTAACCTCTTTAACTTTATCTCCAACACGTCTAACACCAGCTGTTCCTCGGACTTGCTGGTTTTCAGTCCTATCCATCCTTAGAAGAGGTCTCGCTACCATCTTGTAAACCTTTCCTTTTAACTCTCGCTGATTTTCTTTCATCAGAGATAACTTCAGACACTCCCCTCCACCACTGCACCCTGCCCACCCTCTCTTCTTGATCTTTTTTCTCACTTCACTGTGCTCTGAAGACCTGCACCTTCTTATCCCAGTGTGGCCCTTTCTGTGTTTGCTCATATGGACTCTGAGTGGGCTCTACTTGGATTTTAGGTGGGGTCCAACTGATCGATTTTCCAGTGTGGTGCACATCTTGAAACCATATGGGACCGTGACATTTGCTCTTTTCAAACCCAAGAACCCTTTGTATCCAAGTAGCCTACTTCTAATCCAAATGGGGCCCACATGACTAGGAACCTTCTCCCTACTCTCACTGTAGATCACTGTGTCATCTGCAAACATCATAGTCCATAGAGACTCCTGTCGGATCACATCTGTCAACCCATCCATCACCATGGCAGCAAGAAGGGGCTCAATGATTCAGTCCCACCTCCACCTGAAACCCTTCTGTTACACCTACTGCCATCGTATAAATGTGGACAAGCCCACATTCTGCTCCATTATCTGCACATTCTGGGTCATCTCTGCTCATTTTAAGAGTCAGCATTAGTGATTGATGATGAAGGTTGTGTTGGGCTCATGTTTATACAGTGTAAAACAAGGCCATGTGTGTTTTTATCACTCACAGTCATCATATATGCAGTCTTGTTCAAAAGTTGGTTGCCCAGTAAATACATATATCATCTCACTGTATTGGCTCTTACCATTAGGCAAATGCAACCTCAGATGAACAAAAACATACAACATATTTCTCTGTAAGAATTTTTTTTTTTTAACATGAACAAGCCAAACGGAAACCAATAATCATGTGAGCAACATTAGGTTCCCGCTTATCGCTTCCACAGGATAACTATGGTGAGTTGCAGCAGATCATCAGCAGACATCTAGAAAAGCAGACATTTTAGCATTTTTCTGATCTGGAGAATTCAGATGAGTGTTAACATAATTCCAAGAGAGAAAGACATCAGCACTGGTTTTAGAGAAGCAGCTGTTGTTGTCTGAGAAGGGTTATGGAACCATTTTTTTTTCAAAGTGGCCGGTCAAGGATCCCATACGTAAACAGTAAGTCTACATGGGGATGGCTGAAAAATAAAAGAACCCAGGTTTTGTAATGACCTGTTTAAAGCACAGGGTGAAAATTCAACACTGGAAAGGAGGACTGGACCTCCACAACAATGTGGCAGAGTTAAAGTTCTCACTTTTATTAGTAGATCTACAAGCTGCTGAATCGTGGAGGTACTTAGTATTGTCTTTGTTGTTGTTTTTTTTTAAATAAAAAAAGGATATTATGACCTGACAATTTTATTATGTTTTTACACAAACAAACAGGATTAAATGAGGGGTGACAAGCTTTTGTAGATGACTCCTTTTTTTTGCTGTTAATTTTCACGCAGCATCAGCCCTTCTGATAATGTCAATTTCATTTCGTTTCTAGTTAAACATTCTGTAAAAGAGAACGTTTATATGATTTACTTGAGCTGTTATTATGCACCTTGAGACATATTATCATCTGCACTTGCTTTATTTTGAAAACTTAAATTAGTGCCGAGCAGCTCTCATTCAGCAGCTGATCGTTGTCATTATTTAAATCCTTTCTCCAGGTGGTCTACCTCCATGCCAACAAGATTGCTGCTGTGGGAACAGAAGACTTCTGTCCTCCCGGCTTCAACACCAAGAAGGCCATGTACTCCGGCATCAGCCTGTTCAGCAACCCTGTGGCTTACTGGGATGTTCAGCCCGTCACCTTCCGCTGCGTCTTCGACCGCTCCGCCATCCAGCTCGGAAACTACAGGAAGAAGTAGAGCGCCTGCGAGGGCGTCGGCAAGGAAGTGTGTGTTTGTAAATGAGCGCATGAAAGTTTCGTAAGAGTGTGTGTTTGGCCACAGCCCCACTACACTGACCCCTCCCCCCTGTTTTCCCTCCTTCAAACGCCGCCACAAACCGTGATGTCATTGACTCTTGACTCGACACTCGTCTGTTTTTCAGTATTCAGCTTCAAGGTCGGTGCAACAGTAAAACACGCAGCTTCTAGCAAACACAGCACATCGTTCTTGAAATTATTGGGGCAACAATTTACGTTCGGACCCTGTTTACGAGTCCACAAGCTGAGCTGTAACACGTTAAAGACACTTTATGTAGAAATTACACTTCTGACCACTTTGGTTTTGGACTTGAGTTTATGTGGAGCAAAGAAAAGCTGCGGTTCGTTGAATCACCGCTTAGAGCTGGCTACAAAAGTGAGCTGATTTGACCCTTTGACCTTTTGATTGACCTTCTGTGTCTGTGGTGCCACATGGCAAGTTGTCGCTAGGCTCCTTAGCACCTTTTACTTCTGAGCGGTGAATGTAGACCTTAAAGAGCAAAATAATAATGCCGTTAGCTGCACTAAGAGACTGGTTTAGAGTTGGTCTGGAGAGGTTTTGGGGGACTGAAGCCTGAAGATCTTTGCTCCAAGTTGAACGCTGCTAGTGGCAGCTAACTGGACGCTGCCAGCAGGCTCGCTTCACCTACTGGCTTTTTCCTCTTGCAGGAGCCAGGTCCTCCAAGCTTCACCTTGGACCATTTAAGGACTTTAGTCAGTCAACTTAGACTTCCAAGTTGACGAACCGAATCACTAGCTACGATCTCGTGTAAGTCACCAGGTTCGTTGGACCTGCAGGCCACCATGACTGGTCGAGCACTCTCTACCCCCTTGTGGTCACAAGTGGTATTGCCACATAGAGCACCTTTAATGTGCATAATCTTTTAAATTCATTGAGTGTTACAAATTGAAATGCAAAGATTAACCCAAAAACAAAAGGATTATGAATTTTACGAAGCAGAAAAGCCAGATAACATTTTTATTTCACACGTTCCTTTTGTCTGAATTATTACTAAAGCTGGCCTGTAGAGCAGGCAGCCACGGTAACCTGTGTTTTTATTTTCACAAGTGGTTTTCTAGAATGTACTAGATATGAGGTGTGTCGTAGGAAACGTATTCAAAGTGTAACATTATCAAACTGCACTCCGTGAACTCAACTCTGCATTGTACTCATTTCAAGTTAAAGCAACGATGATTTCTGTCAATTTCTTGTTTTTACACCAGTATGGTCGTAGCTTTTTTGTTGTTTTTTTTTTACATTTTTCAGCACACTCAACCCCGTTCCTCTCCCAGTTTGTTTTTATCCTTAAAAGCAAGGTGAAAGTAGCTTCTTAAAAATGTAAAATAAACCATATACGTTTTAAACAGATGCCATTCCCAAAGATTATATGCATGATCTTGTTTTTTTTTCAACTTGAACCTAGTGCTTACTGGATTCTCTTGTTAGTTCTCTTGCGTGTATGTATTTCTCTCATTGTGTATCAACACTTTATTTCTTTTATCTCTTCTTTTTTTTTAGCAGTCAAGAAAAATATGAGGGTGTGTCTGCTGCACCTGTGTTGGTGTGAATGTTGTATGTATAGACGCTGTATATAAATGCTGTATAAAAAACCTCTCATTGCTTCAAGGCACAAGCACTTATCATAGCTCAGACTTAGGTCCAATCCCATTTCTACCCCTCCGCACTTCACCTACACCTTTTTACCTTCTCCTGTCATCCATCCATACTGCTGATCTGAGTTTGTGTGGGACGTGGGGGCGGCCGCCAAAGCAAAGAGGCCCAGGCCTCCCTCTCCTCCGCCACCTCCTCCAGCTTTTCTTGGAGAACATGGAGGCTTTCCCAATCCAGCTAAGAGACATAATCTCTCTGGTATTCCCTGCGTCTGTCCCAGGGCCGTGCCCGATTGCTTCCCCTATACACTGCACGATTTTTGGCGGGACACTGAGAAAGACTCAAATTAGGTTGAGTTGTGGCAACAAAAGTCATGTTGGTATAACAACTACTTACCTCGAGCTCCTGTTTCCAAACATCTGGCATCCCAGGTTGGCCTCTTCTCCCTAACCATGACAGGGACCATATTCTGCTTCATCGCTGTTTCTAAAGCATTTTCTGTTTATTTTTACAATTTGTTTACCGTGTCAATGCATGCTGACGATGCAATCCTACATTTCCTTGGTCGTTGCCTACAAGAGCATCATCGGACAGTCTGCGCATTCTTGACATCTTACCCAAGATGAAGCAGATCCGAGTGTAGTGTGAGATTTAAATTGTGTATAGGAACCTTTAAAGACACCTAAAACATCTCCCTGGGGAGTTGTCTAGGAGGCACGCTAACCAGAGGCCTGAGAAACCTGCAGGAGAGGCCATGAGTTAGGGGCTATGTTGAAGGTGTAGCGGCACCACGACTCCTCCAGTGAACCCACAAAACCCTGGAGTAGGGCTGAGGGTCTTTGGCTAAGGGCAGAAATGGGATTGGGCCTTAATATATCAGCAACAAAGGTGTTCCTCTTTTCCCCCGGAGCAGGAGCTCCAGCTAAGGTTTTTTCTAAATGAAATAAAATTACTAATGAAAAAAGGAGCAGTTTTTAATGGTTGAAATGAGAGGAATTTGCATTATTATTAATGGGCTCCAATGGTGAACAAGGACAAGAGGCGGCGCAGGTGCAAACCGTCCCAGGAACGAGGTGAGACAGCTTAATCAACATGGGCCAACCAACTGGAAATGTGCAGACTTCCCGTAGATATTCCAATGTTGTTTACAGTTTCCTGTCAGCAGTGTAACAGATGTGGGATTAAACATTCGTCAGGGGCTCTGAGAACATGGAAAATACATTTAATATTCAAGGAAAACGCTAAAAAGAGGTTTAGATTTTCACATATTGCAACCTGACTCCAAAGTGGTCCGATTCATTCTGATTTCCACCGTGTGCTTTCTCTGAACAGAGCGGTCGTTTCTTTCCATCTGGCAACGATGAGGCGCTTCACTCGTTTTCTTCACACCACAGAAACTGTGCTCTTTTCCGACAGAGCGAATACGAGTCAGTTTCTTCCTCTGCTTCCAAAAATTTATGGCGTAGTATCGTTTTGTCAAAGTCAAACCCTCGATGATGACAGACTTTTATGGAGATACAAGAATAAGCATTGGCTACCTTTCTGGATTTAATTAAAACACCATGGTGAATGATTTAAATATAAACATAGATGGATGAGAGAGTGTTCTAAGAGTAAATGGAAAGTATCCCACCATCCATCATCCATACCCACCAGAGCCAATCCCAGCTGTCGGCGGGTAAAAGGCAGGGTTATAACCTTGACCGGTCACCATTGTGAATGGAAACCATCTGTTCACTCAGGCTATACCTGCAATCAATTATTATTTTATCCCTGAACTGATTTATATATTTTATTCATGCAGCTTAGAAGTGGCTCTTGGGATTTGACAGGAAGTGCTTCCTTCACATGGAACGGTTCATGTGGGGAATCAAATTAAGATGAACAGAAACCTTCACCCATTTTCCATATCGTGTTCAGGGTTCAGGGTGAGGTCTGGCTCCTTTAACAGAGTCGTGTCCTTTCAGTTGGGCCACTATCTCCCAGCAAGTACCTCACAGTGGGTCCCAACTGGATCAAAGGAGGGCCACTTGGGTGCAGAGTGGACTTGAAATAGGCAACTGGCATTAGTCCCAAAAAGTTTCACTGAGAAGTCTACATGGGTCAAATACACGAGGCATACAAGAGGACTGAACAGGCGTGGGCTAAGAGAGGCCCATCTGTGTGGGTCCCAGGCAGATCCCACTGAAGCTCAGGTCCCACAGAGCAGCTGCTGTCAGTCGTGGGGATCCTAGTTGAAGAGAGAGATCTCACAGAAGACACCATGGAATGGAGTTTCCAGGAAGAGAGACATGAGGACGTCATCAAGAATCAGAGAGAAACTTTCAAAGTAAAACACCATCATTATTATTTTAACATGTGGTTGCTGTTGGTAAATAATTCAGAAGGTTTTAGAAGAGATTTATGAGAGGAAGTTCAGAAGCTGAAAAGCTCACTGTATTACACAACATGTTGGGGAAACCCGGGTAGGACCTGCAGGAACCGGCGGACAAACCGACCTGAGACCGACTCTGCAGCCCATTTTGTGCTCTTAAATGCTGCCTGAGGCCCGACTCTGATCCAAAGAGTCCTTCGGATCCCTTGACTCCAAAAGCCCATCTCCAAAAACTACAAACAAATACATCGAAAAGATGATGATAAATGTACATCTATAACAAAGAGTGTAATGAAACCTCATATCTTTGTTTAAAGAAAAGTATTTAATAGGGATTGCTATGGTTTGTCTGCAAATGCAAAAAAAAAGCCAATTAAAGAAACATTTATCATATTTAAGTCCACAATCTGGTTTCTTTTTTACTGTTTATTTACATTCATGTAATTATACGACAGCACGGAAAAACGCAGCCTGTAGGACAGTTTTGAGTCCAGCGTACCAGTGGTGTGGATTCAGGTGAGTCCATGACATGGTCCTGGTCTGTCAGCGCGGATGTCTGGAGGACCTTTGGACCAGCAGCATTCCCACTCTGACAATACAGTTAACACACTCATGTGTAGTGCAGCCGATGCTGAGAGCTGGAAGCTGCTTCTGAGGGGATTTCTGAGACACCTCTCATGTGGGTAGCAACTCTAACTCCTGACAGTCTGGAATTCAGGACTTTCAGGTCCGCCTGCAGATTTGAGTGACTAACTTCAGGAATTCGCACATCTCCAGCTGACATCTGGTAAGAGACGGGTTACACCCTCAACAGATTGTAGTCTATTACAGGTCCTCACAGAGACAAACAACTCATACACCATGTAGCTCACACGCCCACCATCAGCTGATCTGTCAGGAAGCTCCTCCTCCGAGGCAGTTTGTGTTTCTTCATAACTATTATGATTAAATAAGTTTAGGTAAGCTTTGATTTATCTTACAACAAATGTCAACATCTTTGTTGATCTTCTGAAGGTTAAATTGGCAGTTTGATCCAAAACAAAACATTACATTTTAATGTCCATCCTCTCACT